>CANJKZ010000084.1:4557500-4637500 GCA_947471745.1 Closterium sp. Naga37s-1 | reverse complement strand
CTGCTGCTGCTGCTGCTGCTGCTGCTGCTGCTGCTGCTGCTGCTGCTGCTGCTGCTGCTGCTGCTGCTGCTGCTGCTGCTGCTGCTGCTGCTGCTGCTGCTGCTGCTGCTGCTGCTGCTGCTGCTGCTGCTGCTGCTGCTGCTGCTGCTGCTGCTGCTGCTGCTGCTGCTGCTGCTGCTGCTGCTGCTGCTGCTGCTGCTGCTGCTGCTGCTGCTGCTGCTGCTGCTGCTGCTGCTGCTGCTGCTGCTGCTGCTGCTGCTGCTGCTGCTGCTGCTGCTGCTGCTGCTGCTGCTGCTGCTGCTGCTGCTGCTGCTGCTGCTGCTGCTGCTGCTGCTGCTGCTGCTGCTGCTGCTGCTGCTGCTGCTGCTGCTGCTGCTGCTGCTGCTGCTGCTGCTGCTGCTGCTGCTGCTGCTGCTGCTGCTGCTGCTGCTGCTGCTGCTGCTGCTGCTGCTGCTGCTGCTGCTGCTGCTGCTGCTGCTGCTGCTGCTGCTGCTGCTGCTGCTGCTGCTGCTGCTGCTGCTGCTGCTGCTGCTGCTGCTGCTGCTGGCTGCTGCTGCTGCTGCTGCTGCTGCTGCTGCTGCTGCTGCTGCTGCTGCTGCTGCTGCTGCTGCTGCTGCTGCTGCTGCTGCTGCTGCTGCTGCTGCTGCTGCTGCTGCTGCTGCTGCTGCTGCTGCTGCTGCTGCTGCTGCTGCTGCTGCTGCTGCTGCTGCTGCTGCTGCTGCTGCTGCTGCTGCTGCTGCTGCTGCTGCTGCTGCTGCTGCTGCTGCTGCTGCTGCTGCTGCTGCTGCTGCTGCTGCTGCTGCTGCTGCTGCTGCTGCTGCTGCTGCTGCTGCTGCTGCTGCTGCTGCTGCTGCTGCTGCTGCTGCTGCTGCTGCTGCTGCTGCTGCTGCTGCTGCTGCTGCTGCTGCTGCTGCTGCTGCTGCTGCTGCTGCTGCTGCTGCTGCTGCTGCTGCTGCTGCTGCTGCTGCTGCTGCTGCTGCTGCTGCTGCTGCTGCTGCTGCTGCTGCTGCTGCTGCTGCTGCTGCTGCTGCTGCTGCTGCTGCTGCTGCTGCTGCTGCTGCTGCTGCTGCTGCTGCTGCTGCTGCTGCTGCTGCTGCTGCTGCTGCTGCTGCTGCTGCTGCTGCTGCTGCTGCTGCTGCTGCTGCTGCTGCTGCTGCTGCTGCTGCTGCTGCTGCTGCTGCTGCTGCTGCTGTGCTGCTGCTGCTGCTGCTGCTGCTGCTGCTGCTGCTGCTGCTGCTGCTGCTGCTGCTGCTGCTGCTGCTGCTGCTGCTGCTGCTGCTGCTGCTGCTGCTGCTGCTGCTGCTGCTGCTGCTGCTGCTGCTGCTGCTGCTGCTGCTGCTGCTGCTGCTGCTGCTGCTGCTGCTGCTGCTGCTGCTGCTGCTGCTGCTGCTGCTGCTGCTGCTGCTGCTGCTGCTGCTGCTGCTGCTGCTGCTGCTGCTGCTGCTGCTGCTGCTGCTGCTGCTGCTGCTGCTGCTGCTGCTGCTGCTGCTGCTGCTGCTGCTGCTGCTGCTGCTGCTGCTGCTGCTGCTGCTGCTGCTGCTGCTGCTGCTGCTGCTGCTGCTGCTGCTGCTGCTGCTGCTGCTGCTGCTGCTGCTGCTGCTGCTGCTGCTGCTGCTGCTGCTGCTGCTGCTGCTGCTGCTGCTGCTGCTGCTGCTGCTGCTGCTGCTGCTGCTGCTGCTGCTGCTGCTGCTGCTGCTGCTGCTGCTGCTGCTGCTGCTGCTTGCTGCTGCTGCTGCTGCTGCTGCTGCTGCTGCTGCTGCTGCTGCTGCTGCTGCTGCTGCTGCTGCTGCTGCTGCTGCTGCTGCTGCTGCTGCTGCTGCTGCTGCTGCTGTGCTGCTGCTGCTGCTGCTGCTGCTGCTGCTGCTGCTGCTGCTGCTGCTGCTGCTGCTGCTGCTGCTGCTGCTGTGCTGCTGCTGCTGCTGCTGCTGCTGCTGCTGCTGCTGCTGCTGCTGCTGCTGCTGCTGCTGCTGCTGCTGCTGCTGCTGCTGCTGCTGCTGCTGCTGCTGCTGCTGCTGCTGCTGCTGCTGCTGCTGCTGCTGCTGCTGCTGTGCTGCTGCTGCTGCTGCTGCTGCTGCTGCTGCTGCTGCTGCTGCTGCTGCTGCTGCTGCTGCTGCTGCTGCTGCTGCTGCTGCTGCTGCTGCTGCTGCTGCTGCTGCTGCTGCTGCTGCTGCTGCTGCTGCTGCTGCTGCTGCTGCTGCTGCTGCTGCTGCTGCTGCTGCTGCTGCTGCTGCTGCTGCTGCTGCTGCTGCTGCTGCTGCTGTGCTGCTGCTGCTGCTGCTGCTGCTGCTGCTGCTGCTGCTGCTGCTGCTGCTGCTGCTGCTGCTGCTGCTGCTGCTGCTGCTGCTGCTGCTGCTGCTGCTGCTGCTGCTGCTGCTGCTGCTGCTGCTGCTGCTGCTGCTGCTGCTGCTGCTGCTGCTGCTGCTGCTGCTGCTGCTGCTGCTGCTGCTGCTGCTGCTGCTGCTGCTGCTGCTGCTGCTGCTGCTGCTGCTGCTGCTGCTGCTGCTGCTGCTGCTGCTGCTGCTGCTGCTGCTGCTGCTGCTGCTGCTGCTGCTGCTGCTGCTGCTGCTGCTGCTGCTGCTGCTGCTGCTGCTGCTGCTGCTGCTGCTGCTGCTGCTGCTGCTGCTGCTGCTGCTGCTGCTGCTGCTGCTGCTGCTGCTGCTGCTGCTGCTGCTGCTGCTGCTGCTGCTGCTGCTGCTGCTGCTGCTGCTGCTGCTGCTGCTGCTGCTGCTGCTGCTGCTGCTGCTGCTGCTGCTGCTGCTGCTGCTGCTGCTGCTGCTGCTGCTGCTGCTGCTGCTGCTGCTGCTGCTGCTGCTGCTGCTGCTGCTGCTGCTGCTGCTGCTGCTGCTGCTGCTGCTGCTGCTGCTGCTGCTGCTGCTGCTGCTGCTGCTGCTGCTGCTGCTGCTGCTGCTGCTGCTGCTGCTGCTGCTGCTGCTGCTGCTGCTGCTGCTGCTGCTGCTGCTGCTGCTGCTGCTGCTGCTGCTGCTGCTGCTGCTGCTGCTGCTGCTGCTGCTGCTGCTGCTGCTGCTGCTGCTGCTGCTGCTGCTGCTGCTGCTGCTGCTGCTGCTGCTGCTGCTGCTGCTGCTGCTGCTGCTGCTGCTGCTGCTGCTGCTGCTGCTGCTGCTGCTGCTGCTGCTGCTGCTGCTGCTGCTGCTGCTGCTGCTGCTGCTGCTGCTGCTGCTGCTGCTGCTGCTGCTGCTGCTGCTGCTGCTGCTGCTGCTGCTGCTGCTGCTGCTGCTGCTGCTGCTGCTGCTGCTGCTGCTGCTGCTGCTGCTGCTGCTGCTGCTGCTGCTGCTGCTGCTGCTGCTGCTGCTGCTGCTGCTGCTGCTGCTGCTGCTGCTGCTGCTGCTGCTGCTGCTGCTGCTGCTGCTGCTGCTGCTGCTGCTGCTGCTGCTGCTGCTGCTGCTGCTGCTGCTGCTGCTGCTGCTGCTGCTGCTGCTGCTGCTGCTGCTGCTGCTGCTGCTGCTGCTGCTGCTGCTGCTGCTGCTGCTGCTGCTGCTGCTGCTGCTGCTGCTGCTGCTGCTGCTGCTGCTGCTGCTGCTGCTGCTGCTGCTGCTGCTGCTGCTGCTGCTGCTGCTGCTGCTGCTGCTGCTGCTGCTGCTGCTGCTGCTGCTGCTGCTGCTGCTGCTGCTGCTGCTGCTGCTGCTGCTGCTGCTGCTGCTGCTGCTGCTGCTGCTGCTGCTGCTGCTGCTGCTGCTGCTGCTGCTGCTGCTGCTGCTGCTGCTGCTGCTGCTGCTGCTGCTGCTGCTGCTGCTGCTGCTGCTGCTGCTGCTGCTGCTGCTGCTGCTGCTGCTGCTGCTGCTGCTGCTGCTGCTGCTGCTGCTGCTGCTGCTGCTGCTGCTGCTGCTGCTGCTGCTGCTGCTGCTGCTGCTGCTGCTGCTGCTGCTGCTGCTGCTGCTGCTGCTGCTGCTGCTGCTGCTGCTGCTGCTGCTGCTGCTGCTGCTGCTGCTGCTGCTGCTGCTGCTGCTGCTGCTGCTGCTGCTGCTGCTGCTGCTGCTGCTGCTGCTGCTGCTGCTGCTGCTGCTGCTGCTGCTGCTGCTGCTGCTGCTGCTGCTGCTGCTGCTGCTGCTGCTGCTGCTGCTGCTGCTGCTGCTGCTGCTGCTGCTGCTGCTGCTGCTGCTGCTGCTGCTGCTGCTGCTGCTGCTGCTGCTGCTGCTGCTGCTGCTGCTGCTGCTGCTGCTGCTGCTGCTGCTGCTGCTGCTGCTGCTGCTGCTGCTGCTGCTGCTGCTGCTGCTGCTGCTGCTGCTGCTGCTGCTGCTGCTGCTGCTGCTGCTGCTGCTGCTGCTGCTGCTGCTGCTGCTGCTGCTGCTGCTGCTGCTGCTGCTGCTGCTGCTGCTGCTGCTGCTGCTGCTGCTGCTGCTGCTGCTGCTGCTGCTGCTGCTGCTGCTGCTGCTGCTGCTGCTGCTGCTGCTGCTGCTGTGCTGCTGCTGCTGCTGCTGCTGCTGCTGCTGCTGCTGCTGCTGCTGCTGCTGCTGCTGCTGCTGCTGCTGCTGCTGCTGCTGCTGCTGCTGCTGCTGCTGCTGCTGCTGCTGCTGCTGCTGCTGCTGCTGCTGCTGCTGCTGCTGCTGCTGCTGCTGCTGCTGCTGCTGCTGCTGCTGCTGCTGCTGCTGCTGCTGCTGCTGCTGCTGCTGCTGCTGCTGCTGCTGCTGCTGCTGCTGCTGCTGCTGCTGCTGCTGCTGCTGCTGCTGCTGCTGCTGCTGCTGCTGCTGCTGCTGCTGCTGCTGCTGCTGCTGCTGCTGCTGCTGCTGCTGCTGCTGCTGCTGCTGCTGCTGCTGCTGCTGCTGCTGCTGCTGCTGCTGCTGCTGCTGCTGCTGCTGCTGCTGCTGCTGCTGCTGCTGCTGCTGCTGCTGCTGCTGCTGCTGCTGCTGCTGCTGCTGCTGCTGCTGCTGCTGCTGCTGCTGCTGCTGCTGCTGCTGCTGCTGCTGCTGCTGCTGCTGCTGCTGCTGCTGCTGCTGCTGCTGCTGCTGCTGCTGCTGCTGCTGCTGCTGCTGCTGCTGCTGCTGCTGCTGCTGCTGCTGCTGCTGCTGCTGCTGCTGCTGCTGCTGCTGCTGCTGCTGCTGCTGCTGCTGCTGCTGCTGCTGCTGCTGCTGCTGCTGCTGCTGCTGCTGCTGCTGCTGCTGCTGCTGCTGCTGCTGCTGCTGCTGCTGCTGCTGCTGCTGCTGCTGCTGCTGCTGCTGCTGCTGCTGCTGCTGCTGCTGCTGCTGCTGCTGCTGCTGCTGCTGCTGCTGCTGCTGCTGCTGCTGCTGCTGCTGCTGCTGCTGCTGCTGCTGCTGCTGCTGCTGCTGCTGCTGCTGCTGCTGCTGCTGCTGCTGCTGCTGCTGTGCTGCTGCTGCTGCTGCTGCTGCTGCTGCTGCTGCTGCTGCTGCTGCTGCTGCTGCTGCTGCTGCTGCTGCTGCTGCTGCTGCTGCTGCTGCTGCTGCTGCTGCTGCTGCTGCTGCTGCTGCTGCTGCTGCTGCTGCTGCTGCTGCTGCTGCTGCTGCTGCTGCTGCTGCTGCTGCTGCTGCTGCTGCTGCTGCTGCTGCTGCTGCTGCTGCTGCTGCTGCTGCTGCTGCTGCTGCTGCTGCTGCTGCTGCTGCTGCTGCTGCTGCTGCTGTGCTGCTGCTGCTGCTGCTGCTGCTGCTGCTGCTGCTGCTGCTGCTGCTGCTGCTGCTGCTGCTGCTGCTGCTGCTGCTGCTGCTGCTGCTGCTGCTGCTGCTGCTGCTGCTGCTGCTGCTGCTGCTGCTGCTGCTGCTGCTGCTGCTGCTGCTGCTGCTGCTGCTGCTGCTGCTGCTGCTGCTGCTGCTGCTGCTGCTGCTGCTGCTGCTGCTGCTGCTGCTGCTGCTGCTGCTGCTGCTGCTGCTGCTGCTGCTGCTGCTGCTGCTGCTGCTGCTGCTGCTGCTGCTGCTGCTGCTGCTGCTGCTGCTGCTGCTGCTGCTGCTGCTGCTGCTGCTGCTGCTGCTGCTGCTGCTGCTGCTGCTGCTGCTGCTGCTGCTGCTGCTGCTGCTGCTGCTGCTGCTGCTGCTGCTGCTGCTGCTGCTGCTGCTGCTGCTGCTGCTGCTGCTGCTGCTGCTGCTGCTGCTGCTGCTGCTGCTGCTGCTGCTGCTGCTGCTGCTGCTGCTGCTGCTGCTGCTGCTGCTGCTGCTGCTGCTGCTGCTGCTGCTGCTGCTGCTGCTGCTGCTGCTGCTGCTGCTGCTGCTGCTGCTGCTGCTGCTGCTGCTGCTGCTGCTGCTGCTGCTGCTGCTGCTGCTGCTGCTGCTGCTGCTGCTGCTGCTGCTGCTGCTGCTGCTGCTGCTGCTGCTGCTGCTGCTGCTGCTGCTGCTGCTGCTGCTGCTGCTGCTGTGCTGCTGCTGCTGCTGCTGCTGCTGCTGCTGCTGCTGCTGCTGCTGCTGCTGCTGCTGCTGCTGCTGCTGCTGCTGCTGCTGCTGCTGCTGCTGCTGCTGCTGCTGCTGCTGCTTGCTGCTGCTGCTGCTGCTGCTGCTGCTGCTGCTGCTGCTGCTGCTGCTGCTGCTGCTGCTGCTGCTGCTGCTGCTGCTGCTGCTGCTGCTGCTGCTGCTGCTGCTGCTGCTGCTGCTGCTGCTGCTGCTGCTGCTGCTGCTGCTGCTGCTGCTGCTGCTGCTGCTGCTGCTGCTGCTGCTGCTGCTGCTGCTGCTGCTGCTGCTGCTGCTGCTGCTGCTGCTGCTGCTGCTGCTGCTGCTGCTGCTGCTGCTGCTGCTGCTGCTGCTGCTGCTGCTGCTGCTGCTGCTGCTGCTGCTGCTGCTGCTGCTGCTGCTGCTGCTGCTGCTGCTGCTGCTGCTGCTGCTGCTGCTGCTGCTGCTGCTGCTGCTGCTGCTGCTGCTGCTGCTGCTGCTGCTGCTGCTGCTGCTGCTGCTGCTGCTGCTGCTGCTGCTGCTGCTGCTGCTGCTGCTGCTGCTGCTGCTGTGCTGCTGCTGCTGCTGCTGCTGCTGCTGCTGCTGCTGCTGCTGCTGCTGCTGCTGCTGCTGCTGCTGCTGCTGCTGCTGCTGCTGCTGCTGCTGCTGCTGCTGCTGCTGCTGCTGCTGCTGCTGCTGCTGCTGCTGCTGCTGCTGCTGCTGCTGCTGCTGCTGCTGCTGCTGCTGCTGCTGCTGCTGCTGCTGCTGCTGCTGCTGCTGCTGCTGCTGCTGCTGCTGCTGCTGCTGCTGCTGCTGCTGCTGCTGCTGCTGCTGCTGCTGCTGCTGCTGCTGCTGCTGCTGCTGCTGCTGCTGCTGCTGCTGCTGCTGCTGCTGCTGCTGCTGCTGCTGCTGCTGCTGCTGCTGCTGCTGCTGCTGCTGCTGCTGCTGCTGCTGCTGCTGCTGCTGCTGCTGCTGCTGCTGCTGCTGCTGCTGCTGCTGCTGCTGCTGCTGCTGCTGCTGCTGCTGCTGCTGCTGCTGCTGCTGCTGCTGCTGCTGCTGCTGCTGCTGCTGCTGCTGCTGCTGCTGCTGCTGCTGCTGCTGCTGCTGCTGCTGCTGCTGCTGCTGCTGCTGCTGCTGCTGCTGCTGCTGCTGCTGCTGCTGCTGCTGCTGCTGCTGCTGCTGCTGCTGCTGCTGCTGCTGCTGCTGCTGCTGCTGCTGCTGCTGCTGCTGCTGCTGCTGCTGCTGCTGCTGCTGCTGCTGCTGCTGCTGCTGCTGCTGCTGCTGCTGCTGCTGCTGCTGCTGCTGCTGCTGCTGCTGCTGCTGCTGCTGCTGCTGCTGCTGCTGCTGCTGCTGCTGCTGCTGCTGCTGCTGCTGCTGCTGCTGCTGCTGCTGCTGCTGCTGCTGCTGCTGCTGCTGCTGCTGCTGCTGCTGCTGCTGCTGCTGCTGCTGCTGCTGCTGCTGCTGCTGCTGCTGCTGCTGCTGCTGCTGCTGCTGCTGCTGCTGCTGCTGCTGCTGCTGCTGCTGCTGCTGCTGCTGCTGCTGCTGCTGCTGCTGCTGCTGCTGCTGCTGCTGCTGCTGCTGCTGCTGCTGCTGCTGCTGCTGCTGCTGCTGCTGCTGCTGCTGCTGCTGCTGCTGCTGCTGCTGCTGCTGCTGCTGCTGCTGCTGCTGCTGCTGCTGCTGCTGCTGCTGCTGCTGCTGCTGCTGCTGCTGCTGCTGCTGCTGCTGCTGCTGCTGCTGCTGCTGCTGCTGCTGCTGCTGCTGCTGCTGCTGCTGCTGCTGCTGCTGCTGCTGCTGCTGCTGCTGCTGCTGCTGCTGCTGCTGCTGCTGCTGCTGCTGCTGCTGCTGCTGCTGCTGCTGCTGCTGCTGCTGCTGCTGCTGCTGCTGCTGCTGCTGCTGCTGCTGCTGCTGCTGCTGCTGCTGCTGCTGCTGCTGCTGCTGCTGCTGCTGCTGCTGCTGCTGCTGCTGCTGCTGCTGCTGCTGCTGCTGCTGCTGCTGCTGCTGCTGCTGCTGCTGCTGCTGCTGCTGCTGCTGCTGCTGCTGCTGCTGCTGCTGCTGCTGCTGCTGCTGCTGCTGCTGCTGCTGCTGCTGCTGCTGCTGCTGCTGCTGCTGCTGCTGCTGCTGCTGCTGCTGCTGCTGCTGCTGCTGCTGCTGCTGCTGCTGCTGCTGCTGCTGCTGCTGCTGCTGCTGCTGCTGCTGCTGCTGCTGCTGCTGCTGCTGCTGCTGCTGCTGCTGCTGCTGCTGCTGCTGCTGCTGCTGCTGCTGCTGCTGCTGCTGCTGCTGCTGCTGCTGCTGCTGCTGCTGCTGCTGCTGCTGCTGCTGCTGCTGCTGCTGCTGCTGCTGCTGCTGCTGCTGCTGCTGCTGCTGCTGCTGCTGCTGCTGCTGCTGCTGCTGCTGCTGCTGCTGCTGCTGCTGCTGCTGCTGCTGCTGCTGCTGCTGCTGCTGCTGCTGCTGCTGCTGCTGCTGCTGCTGCTGCTGCTGCTGCTGCTGCTGCTGCTGCTGCTGCTGCTGCTGCTGCTGCTGCTGCTGCTGCTGCTGCTGCTGCTGCTGCTGCTGCTGCTGCTGCTGCTGCTGCTGCTGCTGCTGCTGCTGCTGCTGCTGCTGCTGCTGCTGCTGCTGCTGCTGCTGCTGCTGCTGCTGCTGCTGCTGCTGCTGCTGCTGCTGCTGCTGCTGCTGCTGCTGCTGCTGCTGCTGCTGCTGCTGCTGCTGCTGCTGCTGCTGCTGCTGCTGCTGCTGCTGCTGCTGCTGCTGCTGCTGCTGCTGCTGCTGCTGCTGCTGCTGCTGCTGCTGCTGCTGCTGCTGCTGCTGCTGCTGCTGCTGCTGCTGCTGCTGCTGCTGCTGCTGCTGCTGCTGCTGCTGCTGCTGCTGCTGCTGCTGCTGCTGCTGCTGCTGCTGCTGCTGCTGCTGCTGCTGCTGCTGCTGCTGCTGCTGCTGCTGCTGCTGCTGCTGCTGCTGCTGCTGCTGCTGCTGCTGCTGCTGCTGCTGCTGCTGCTGCTGCTGCTGCTGCTGCTGCTGCTGCTGCTGCTGCTGCTGCTGCTGCTGCTGCTGCTGCTGCTGCTGCTGCTGCTGCTGCTGCTGCTGCTGCTGCTGCTGCTGCTGCTGCTGCTGCTGCTGCTGCTGCTGCTGCTGCTGCTGCTGCTGCTGCTGCTGCTGCTGCTGCTGCTGCTGCTGCTGCTGCTGCTGCTGCTGCTGCTGCTGCTGCTGCTGCTGCTGCTGCTGCTGCTGCTGCTGCTGCTGCTGCTGCTGCTGCTGCTGCTGCTGCTGCTGCTGCTGCTGCTGCTGCTGCTGCTGCTGCTGCTGCTGCTGCTGCTGCTGCTGCTGCTGCTGCTGCTGCTGCTGCTGCTGCTGCTGCTGCTGCTGCTGCTGCTGCTGCTGCTGCTGCTGCTGCTGCTGCTGCTGCTGCTGCTGCTGCTGCTGCTGCTGCTGCTGCTGCTGCTGCTGCTGCTGCTGCTGCTGCTGCTGCTGCTGCTGCTGCTGCTGCTGCTGCTGCTGCTGCTGCTGCTGCTGCTGCTGCTGCTGCTGCTGCTGCTGCTGCTGCTGCTGCTGCTGCTGCTGCTGCTGCTGCTGCTGCTGCTGCTGCTGCTGCTGCTGCTGCTGCTGCTGCTGCTGCTGCTGCTGCTGCTGCTGCTGCTGCTGCTGCTGCTGCTGCTGCTGCTGCTGCTGCTGCTGCTGCTGCTGCTGCTGCTGCTGCTGCTGTTGTTGCTGCTGCTGCTGCTGTGGTTGTGGCTGAGGCTGTGGTTGCTGCTGTAAATGCGGCTGGTGCTGCTGCTGCTGCAACTGCAACATGTGTTGCTGCTGCTGCTGCTGCTGCTGAAGATATTGCTGCTGCGGCTGGTACTGCAACTGCTGTTGCGTTTGCCCTGTGTTACCTGCCCCGCCCTTAGCCCCTCCCTGCTGCGGGGGCATCAGATGCAGCTGCAGTGACGACTGCTGCTGCTGGTACTGACTTTGCTGCTCCTGCCCCTTCTGCTGCTGGTGGTACTGACTCTGCTGCTCCTGCCCCTTCTGCTGCTGAAGATGTAGTAGGTTCTGTTGCCCTATCACTGATTGTCCAGTCATGTGTTGCCCTGTCAGATGCTGACCTGCCTGTTGCAAGGGCAGTCGCGCTTGCAGCAACTGTGGTGCCTGTTGCTGCTGTGTTGGCTGCGGTTGTTGGTGCTGTTGGTGCTGCTGCTGGTGCTGCTGATGGCTCTGCTGCTGTTGGTGCAGCAGCTGTTGGTGTTGCCGTGGCTGTGACTGCTGCTGCTGTGGTTGCTGGGCAGGAGGCAGATGTTGAAAGTTTATCCCCGGATGCTGCTGCTGCTGTTGTTGCTGCTGTTGTAGCTGTTGCTGTTGCTGTTGCTGTTGCTGTTGTTGCTGTTGTTGCTGCTGTTGCTGCTGTTGCTGTTGCTGCTGTTGCTGCTGCTGTTGCTGTTGCTGTTGCTGTTGCTGTTGCTGTTGCTGCAAATGCAACTGCAGCTGCTGTTGCTGCTGTGGATGCTGCAACAACGGCTGCCCCATCAACTGCCCACCCACCACCATCTCTGACCCCTTCTGCGTTCCCCCCATCATCACCCCCCCACTGGCACCCCCTGTTACCCCGCCCAACATACCCCCACCGCTACCCACTGCCCCTGCAATGCCTGGCACAGGAGGGGCGGAGGGGGAGTGTAAGGGGCCTGCAGCAGCAGCCAGGGCGGCGGCAGCAGAGGCGCGGAGGGAAGCAGAGGAGGCTGGGCCATGCTTGGTCTGCCTGGTGCTGCCGTCTGTAGGGAAGGGGGCGGGGAGGGGGGTGGCGGAGACAGGGGGGAAGTATTGTGAGAGAGGGAGGCGAAGGGGGCGAGTGTACAGGGCTCTGCTGCAGCAGCCAGGGAGGCAGCAGCAGGAGCGTGAAGGGCAGCAGAGGAGGCAGGGCCGTGCTTGATTAGTGCAAATCAGCATGCTAAAAGAAGGGAAAGAAACACACACACACACACACGCACGCACTCACTCACTCACTCACTCACTCACTCACACACACACACACACACACACACACACGCCAAAGAAAAACATATGACGAACCTGTGTGGCCGTGTGCAGCAGCGGCAGCAATCTGGTGTTGACTGACTTTCTCCAACACACTCTGCCTCCCACCAACCGCCCCTGGCCCCACTCCTGCCACAATTCCCCCTCCTCCTGCTGACCTCCCCCCACCTCCCGGCCCCACAACCCCCTCCCCTGCTCCTCCCCCCATCCCCGGCCCTCCCCCATACTGACCCCGCCCATCTGCCTCACTCCCCCCACACACAAGCAGCCGAGACACATCAGCCGCCGCCCCTGCGCCCTGCCCGCCCGCGCCCACGCCCATCCCCGCCCCAGCTGCTGCTGCAATGGGGAACCCTAGAGGCGGAGAAGGAAGGACAGCGCGAGGCGAGGCTAGGGGAGTGCCCAGAAGACTCGTTGATCCTGCACCTGGGTTTACACCTGAAGAGCCACCAGCAGCACCTGCTGCTGCTGCAGCAGCAACAGCAGCGGAAAAGGGTCCCTGCGAGTCTCTGCTGGCCGGGCCGAGGGTGGGTGGGAGGGAAAGCACCGGCCCCATAGGACCTGATCCGTCCGGTGGGGTGGAAGGGGCACTGCCTACTTTCCCACCTGCTGCTCCTCCCCCTCCTCCCGCTGCCCCCGCTCCTGCTGCTGCAGCTGCACCTGCTGGTACGGTCTGTGCTGCAGCCACTGCAGGTCCTTTAGCAGAGTGTTCACCCCCCGCTTGACCCCCTGACGCCGCTGCTGCCGCTGCTGCTGCACCTGCCCCTCTCCGCTTCTTGAGAGGTGCTGTGACACAGGGAAGGCGGTACAGGGGGGGCGGGGGGAAGGGGGGAAGGGGGGAAGGGGGGAAGGGGTGAAGAGGAGAGCATGGTGTTCTGAAACGTTTCAACCCAAGAGGGGCGTTTTTTGAAACGTCTCAAATCCGCTGTTGCTGCTGCCTCTCACTGCTTTTTGAGAGGTGCTGTGGCCTCGGGAGGGGAAGTACAAGGAAAAGGGGGATGCATGATATGTATGGCATGTAGCACTGTGCAACCACCTTTGAGGATTCTAAAAAAACGAGCGCAACCACAATCCTATAATCAGAGGCAAACGCAGGCAAATCCCGGCCCTTACCGAAACAAGCACAGCCACTCCGAAGCACATGCACTCACCACCATCAGGCCCTGCCGCTGCTGCCTTTCGAGTCGACATAAAAAATTTCGAGTCGACTCAACAGACTTTTGAGTCGACTCAAAAGTCACCCCGAGACAAGCACAGCCACTCCGAAGCACATGCACTCACCACCATCAGGCCCTGCTGCTGCTGCTTTCGCCCCTCGTTTCCTTGACTCGTCTTTCCTGGAACCCCCTCCTTGCTTCCGCCCGCCTTCTCCCCCTTCTGCACCCACCCCCTCCTCTCTCTTCCCTGCACCTTCCCCTCTCTTCCTAACCACACCCGTTTGCTGTACACCCACACCCTCTACAGTCACCCCATTGGCAGCAGCAGCATTACCAGCCTCCGCCACCACAGACGCTGCAGCCGCCGCAGCAGCAGTTGCAGCAGCAGCAGCAGCGCCATCAGCAGCAGCAGCAGCGGCAGCGGCATCAGCCCCTTCCTCTTCAGCTTCATTTGATCCGAACGCGAGGAGGTTGGCAAAGTCAAAGAGCGCCTCTGCTACCTCTGCCTCCTGCGCTGACATCGACACAGGAGCAGTCGGCCTACCACCAGGCCCAGGCGCCCCTGCTGCTGCTCCCCCTGCTGCCCCAGATGCTGTGCCTGGGCCGGCTTTTGGCCGGCCTGCCGGGGGGTGAGGACCTGCTGCCATGGGGGCAGATGCTGCAGCCGCCGCCGCTGCTGCTGCTGCTGCTGCTGCTTTGGCCTGGAGGCGAGAAAGGGAGGGAACAGTTACAGGAGACTTGAATCATAGCAGATTGGCAGTTATGCAGAAGAGAGATGGGAACATGGAGCCAAGAAGATGATAACAAGAAACGAGCAGGAGAATGCTGACACAACAAGACCAGAAAGGGGCCACATCTTGCTCACACACCAGACAGAAAGGTGGAGGTAAGAAGAGAAAGACTGTTACAGGAAAAGAAAACCCGAGCTCACCTTTGCCGTACGTCCCTTGACTTTTTCGCCTGCCCCAGCCTGCCCAGCCACACTTCCTCTTCCCCCCTCTCCCCTACCGCCCCTTGCCCCCCTCCCCCCTCGCCCTCCGCCCTCCCCTCCCTCCCCTTTGTTCCCCCTCCCCCCGCCTCTGGGCCCAGTTCCCCCCCCTCCCCGCCCCCCGCCTCTGCTCCTCCCGCCTGAAGCTGCAACTGGCGCCGCAGCAGTTGCTGCTGCAGTGGAAACTCCTGCACCACCAGCCCCAGCCACAGCAGCAGCAGCCGCCGCTGCTGCAGCAGACGCAGATGCAGCCCCAGCAGCAGCAGCAGCAGAAGCGGCAGCAGCAACACCAGCGGCAGTACTACCAGAAGCGCCCATACCACCAACTGCTACCCCTGCACCAGCAGCAGTACCTTCCTCTGTTCCAACCCCACCTCCTCCCCTGCCTCCCTCTCCTCCCCCTCTTCCCCCCTCTCCTTCTCCCCCTGCTGAAACAACCACACCCGCCACACCACCACCCTCTCCTCCACCACCTCCCCCTCCTCCCCCTCCTCCCCCTCCTCCCCCTCCTCCTCCTCCACCCCCTCCACCTCCCCGTCCCCCGCCTCGTCCCCCTCGACCCAGCCCTCTCACTCCCCTCCCTCTCCCTGCAAACGCTCCCTCCCCTTCCCCATGCCCGCCACCTGCTTTCCCAGCCGCTTTGCTCTCCCCAGTCTCGGCTGCACCCCCACCCCCAGAGGCAGCGTGACCCTGACCTAAGCGCCAGTCCACATGCGCCGCCCCACCCCCAGCTGCCGCTGCTGCAGGAGCAGCAGCGTCTGTGCTGGGGGATATGAACCCAGAGGCTGCATCTGCTGCTGCTGCTGCTGGCACTGCTGCTGCGTGGCTGCTGCTAGCGAAACCAGATCCCATCTCTGCTGCTGCTGACGCGTTTGGGCGAGCGGGAGTAGCAGCAGGAGCAGCAGGAGAAGCAGCAGCAGCAGGAGGAGGAGACGGAGTAGGAGGGAGCGCGAAGGGTCTGATGTGGGATGCATCCGTGTCCCCTCCCAGCCTGTGCTTTGGATCACCGGCTTCAGCTCTTGCTTGTGCTGCTGCCGCCGCTGCTGCTGCCGCTGCTGCTGCTCTCTGGTAGAGGAAAAAATGCACGAGAAGGAACATAGTCGCTATGAGGAAGAGGGTTTGTAGCACAGGAATTGGTAATCTCTGAGACGAGGTGAAAGGAGAGGAAAGGGAGATTATAGGAGAGGAGATGAGTGGAGATGCGAGAAGACAGATGAGGCATACTTGGAGAGAGAGAGTATGCTAGACAATGGATACAAAGAAGAATACACAAAGTGCAAGGGAACAAGAGTATGGGAGGAAAAGAAGACAGAGAAAAGTAGAGAGTAGAGATGCAACAAGGGGCCACGAACCTCGTTCTTCCTTGGCTTGGATCGAGCTGCTCGCACCTCCCCCTCTCCAACCCCCACTCCCACAGAACCACCAGCACCAGACAGACGCGTCCCAGGCGCACCAGCCGCCACAGAAACCCCCCCTGGCATCCCAAGCCCTTCTGCTGCCTGCCCGCCTGGCAGCCTCATGTCTCCCCCCTGACTCCCCCCCTCACTGCCTCCAAACCGGGCACCTCCCAAGCTTCCCCCCTCGTTGCTCCCAGCCCAGGCTCCCCCCAAGCTTCCCCCCTCGCTGCCCCCCATGCGGTCTGCAGCAGGCGCAAGACCTGTTACTGCCGCCCCGTGTCCGTGTCCCCCTGCTTGCAATCCTTGACCGGACTGGCCGGGCAAATGGGGAGGCATGGAGTCAGGCAGGGAATGGGAAGGGACAGGACCCAAGCTCCCATGCCCATGCCCATGCCCATGCCCAAACTTCCCATGCCCGTGCCCATGGCCATGCCCATGCCCATGTCCATGCCCATGCGCAAGCCCATGCCCGTGCCCGTGCCCATGCTTATGAAGTGATGCTGAAGGATCCTGTTGCTGATGCTGCTGCTGCTGCTGCTGCTGCTGCAGCGGCTGTGCCAACCCCTGTTGCGGTTGCTGGAGAAACGGGGAAGAGAACGGCGGTATTCTAAGCCCCGTTCTCGCTCCCTGGTTCTGACTCAACTGCGCCATTCCCTTCCCTAACTCCTGAACCGGAAAACCTTGGCTCGGCAGCTCCAGCTGCTCCGAGCCAGGCCCGCCTGCAGGTCCGGCAGCCCGAGCCTGGCTTGCTGGCGAGTCGTGCTTGTGCCTGCTGCCCCTCTTGCCCGTCTCATGCGGCCTCAGGTGCAGCAACTGCGGCTCCTGCCCTTCCTTCTCCCCTTTCGCCTCCTTCTCAACATGCTGATTATGCTCCTTATGATCCTTATGCTCCCTATGCTCCCTCCCGGCCCTAGGCACCCCATCCCGCCCCTCCTTAACCCCTCTTCTCTTCCCCACAGGATGCCGATGCTCCCTCTGTTCCCTCTGGTCCCTTTTCAAACCTCCCGCCCCCCCACTTCCCACTCCCTCCTGCTCCGCCTCACCCTCCCCTCTCTCCCTCGCAGCGTCAACCCCTCCGCCGTGGGAACCATGCTCTCTCTGCTCTCTCCCACTCGCCCTCCTTCTCCCGTCCTCCGATCCCTCCTGCTGTTCCACATTGTTTACACCCCCTGGGCTCAACCCCTCCGGCCAGGATCGCAAACCCGTGCTTTGCATTGCAGATTCTCCCAGAAACGCACCCGCTGCTTTCCCTGCTGCAGGAGACCCGCCAATAGCAGCGCCACCAGCACCAGCGCCACCAGCACTAGCTGCGGCAGCACCCGCTGCTGCCACAGCAGCAACGGCAGCAGCAGCAGCAGACGTTTTCCTTTTGCGAGAGTGAGAGCCGTCCCCGGATATAACCTTCCTCTCCCTGCCGTGCGCCATAGCCGCCTGCCCTTTCAACTCCCTCTCCCCGCTCGCCTCTCTCTCGCCCCCATCCCCACTGCTAACTCCCCAATCGTCCCCATCCTGCCTTTCCTCTTGCCCCATCCCCCCCTCCTCCGCCCTTCTCTCCCCTCCTGCGCCAGCAGCAGGAGAGGAGAAAACCGACGGGGAGTGCGACCCCAGCGGCGGCGTCAGCGCATTTCCCTCATGCCAACGCTCGCTCTCCCCCCGTTTGTCTCTCCCTCGCTCCTCCTTCCTCTCCTCCTTCCTCTCCCTCTCTCTGTCCCTCTCCCACGAGCCAGGGGACGGTGAGGCGTCTTCATGCGAAGCACCGTCCCAACGAGGCGTGACGTCCAGGTGATGAGGCTCTGACGACCGTTTCACCTTGGCTGTAGCGTACAAACAGGGACGCAGGGGAGGGGAGCAGGGAAGATGAGCTTTTGAGGAACATCACAAGTGTAACACCAAGGTGTCTTGTCTTCATGCGATGCACCGTCCCAACGGGGCGTGACGTCCAGATGATGGGCCTCGGACGACCGCCTCACCACGGCTGTATTGAACAAACAGGGGGTTGCAGGTTGCAAGAGAAAGGCAAAGAGGGAGGGAAGTAGAACTTGAAAGGTTTCTCACCCGAAGACCAAGTTGTCTTATCGTAAAGCACCATTTCAAGCACAGCAAGTGTCACGCTCGGAAAATGAGGCTTGGAGGATCGGGCTTCATTCTGGGAGCAGGTGGAGGGGAGAGAGAGGGGAAGTGCCGGGAGCCTCGAGCAATGCGTCTCCACGTGAGGCAGGGATCGTGGAGCACAGAAGGCCTGGCTGAAAGGGCCCAACGAACACTCCACCTTTTGTAGTTTCAGAGCAGGAGGAGGAGGAGGAGGAGGAGGAGGAGGAGGAGGAGGAGGAGGAGGAGGAGGAGGAGGAGGAGGAGGAGGAGGAGGAGGAGGAGGAGGAGGAGGAGGAGGCAAGCGGAGATGGAGACGGGAGTGGGAAGGAGACAGGTAGAAAAGTCGGCCTGAGCAGGACACCATGGCGCAAAACGTGTGACGATGATCAGAGGACGACGCTGAGGCTGAGAGGCTGAGACTGAGAGGCTGAGACTGAGAGGCTGAGGCTGAATGGCTGAGACTGAGACGCTGAGACTGAGAGGCTGAGACTGAGAGGCTGAGGCTGAATGGCTGAGACTGAGAGGCTGAGACTGAGAGGCTGAGACTGAGAGGCTGAGACTGAGAGGCTGAGACTGAGAGGCTGAGACTGAGAGGCTGAGACTGAGAGGCTGAGACTGAGAGGCTGAGGCTGAATGGCTGAGGCTGAATGGCTGAGGCTGAATGGCTGAGGCTGCACGGCCCACTCATCCATCTGTGAGGCACTGTAGCATGCTGTAGCTACAATACGTGCCAGGCCTATGCAATCAGACACGTGAAGCTCTTCGTAGTGCACAGGAACATGGTACGAAGAGACATGACAACGAAGTGCGCGAGCACGAACACACCATTAAGGCGCACAAGTGTCAGTGAACAGCAATGCACTGGAGTAAGGGAGAGAAGAACAACGGTTCCAAGACAGGCGGGCGAAGCGAGCAACTTAGCACATAGGCTCCTCATGGGTTTGCACTCCTTACCAGTGCGTGTGCGGCGAGGCACTGCTGTGAGAGTGACGGGGCCGTTCTCATCCATCGACTGCATACACCACAAAGGGGGGGGGACAAAGGGGGGGAGCGCGGGGAGAAAGAGGGCGGAAAAGGAACGGTAAGAAGGAGACACAGGGAGACGAGGAGCGGTTCAATGGTTGAAGCGCTAGTAGGTACGGAGCTTAAGGAAATGAAAGACATGAGAAGAGACAGCATGGTTTATCAGGTACAACCAGCCGTTTCCCTCGTTACGCCCTACCCCTTTCCGCACGTACCTCGAGCTTCGACCCTGGAAGGCGGAACTTCGGCGGACGCCTCGATCCTGCAGGGGAGTCCTCGCGCGGGTCCCCGGGCGAGGGGAAATCACCATGCGCGCTAATCCCCGCGGCCTCCCCTGCCCCCGCAACTGCGCCTGGTGGCGGAGTGGCCTCCTCCTCTTCGTCCGCTTGAGGGGAGAAGGGGGAAACGGCCTCGGACGCACTCCGCTTGCGCTTCGTTTTTGAGCCGTTGGATCCTCCAGAGCCTACCCTCGGTTTGTCTCGCTTCCGGCTATTCGACCCCGTGGAGTTGTACGCGTTAGTACCAGCTCCAGCATTATTCCCGCCGCCAATGTCGACGGAGTGTCGACTGGATCCTTCGATACCACCACCTCCGCTTGTGTCATCTCTCGCGATTCCTCCTCCTCGTGAGCCGTGGCTCTCAAGTCCAGACCCATCGGGTGTGGAATGCCCGGCATCTGTTCGTGGGTCAAGGGAAATGTCGAAGAATGTAGGATGCGCAAAAACGCTTCAGAAAACCATATGGCTGATACAGGACCGCTTTTTCTCCTATCGTGAAAAAAGGCCCTTCGACAGAGGTCCATTGGTATCAATAGGAAACGAAATCGAAACGGAAATCGAGCTACTTTTACCGCGCATAAGATAGCGCAGAAGGACATAAAAGTTACAACAAGAGGAAAAGAGGCTATTAGCGTCTTAAAGCCAGGCGTCTATAAACCATCCGTAACTCAAAGCGCTTAAAAGAATCGGTAACTATCAAATGGATAAAGGGGGTTAACGACAGTGTTAAGCTCTGTTGTAAAATACTAGCGCCATGAAGGCTCGGCGACCGTTACGTAACTAAACCTCCGATCATTTTAAGTCATAACCGCAGTTATCTCGTATGCCATTAACGCGGATGGAGAGGAGAAAGTGCTGCCTTTCGTAACAACGACCGAGCCTGACACGTTCAACGTCTTCCAAGCTAACGTGAGGGTTACATCTACCTGGCGACTGCACCGACATTCATTTAAACCAACAACAACAAAACTTCAACGGCTCAAGAATTCGCCGGTTCCAGCTACCAGCATCAGCCAATAACGCTCGGCTAAGTGGACCCTCTAGCTGCGTAAAAAAATGCGAACTACTGGGAGAACAAAAACTGTTCGACGGAGCTGGGAAGTTGTTCGCAAAGAGTCTCTTATAATCGCCAAATTTCACGACTAAAAGGCCGACAGCACGACACTGTTCACTAATGCTCATGAACAAATGCGGACTGATCTTCTTAACTTCCTCAGGGAACGTCAGATCCACACCGTAACTTCGCATCATCTAAAAATCTAGGAGACGGCTCGGGATCTGATAGAGTAATTGAATGACTACGCATTGTCGACTAATATCTAAATTACCTTGAGTCTCCTTAGGTCCAATGGAGCTCCGCGAGCGACGCTGCGTCGGAGTGGTCACGGGACCCTTATCGCCTTTTCTCGTTTCTCTCATCCTGTCCATCGTCTCAAAATAACGATCGGGAATTCTGACTTCAACAATATCCACGCGACTGGAAAATCTGGCCTATCGAGGAAAGCCTTCACGCCTAACGGCGTATCTAGAAAGCCTGAAAAAAAAATCTAGCCGCAACGTCGGCCAGCCTTCATTAAATTCCTAACTGCGTCAGCGTCTAGGCCAAACTCGGCCTCAGTCACGGGACTGGCATTGCGACCAACACCCATCGCAACAACCAGCGAAACCAGAAGCAACCAAAGGAGAACAAATCTCCGGTCAAAACCTTTCCATGACCTTACTTCTGCTTCTTCCACAACCCCAGACACACGCATCTAGAACCTCGACGGATAGAGGCTCTGGTAAAAGGGGGAGGAAAGGAAAGCAGAGAGGAGAGGAGAGAGAACTGGAGAGGAACGGAGAGGAGGCTTGCAGGCAGCAAAACACCTTCGCAAAGCAGTTGGTGCTTCCTTCTCCCGCCAATCAAAGCGAGGTTTTCAAAACAAACCCCTGATTGGGCCGAGGCATATCCAGCCTCCAGCCAGGCTCGGCACGGGTTTGGCGGGGAAAGTAAACGCGAGAGATGCGAGCAGGTTTGGTCGTGCAGGTCATTGGTTGAGATCGAGGTTCGAATGTCCGAACCTTACTTTCCCAGACTGCTGACCTGGAGATAGGTGCCAGACGTCTCACTTTTGCTTGGTTGAATTGATGTTGCTGTCTTCGAGATTGCTGAAGCTGCTGATTATATTCGGCCAACATCATTGATACTCCAAGTATGCCAGGGACTTTTTGCATCAGACACTTTTCACTCTAATAAAAACTCCGAAATGTGACAGAAACAGAACGCGATTACAGAACACTATTGTGTCGAGGTGCTACCTAATAATATACACTATTGTGTCGAGGTGCTACCTAATAATATACAAAAAAAAACATTGAATACTCAACCCTTTACAAAAAAAAAAGTTGTATCAATTTCCAATTTCGTAAAGATAAAAAACCCATTGGAAAAAAAATGCAGACTAGAAATAACTCAACAAAGTAGGGTCGACGAGACTGTCAACTCTACGTCGAATATGGACCTGCTGACCTCATACGAAAGAAAACTAAAACCCCTTTGGATGGCATCAACCCTAAACATCATGCGACAAGGTGTTTAGGGTTGATGCCATCCTGACTAGATGCCTTTCAGTAGGAGGGTTATTTTTTATTGTCAGCGTGTAGCAAGCTCCACTGGGCGGGGTTGTTTTTCCAAGCACATAGTCCTAAACACTTGAAGAAATCCCTTATTTAGGGCTAATATTCCCAAATTCTGTCCTTTTGTCCAAGCGTTTTAGTATGCTTCCATTTTTGTTGGGTATGTGTGGACCTGCTGGTGGCGACTTTGTTTCAAGATTGTGCTTATACCTAAATAAACACTATGTCTAGTTACTATAACGAAACATTCTCGGCTGAGTACGTTTGTAAACCGCGTCTGGCATAATTTGAGCATCAATGATATTGGCCGGATTATATTCCTTGCCTTGATTCGAGCTGCGGCCGAGCCACACCCGACGTCCAGGCTTTGTGGGGTTTCCTGGAGATGGCTTGGAGGCGCCAAGTGCCCACTGCCACGTGGTTGAGGCGTGACTGGTTGCTGGTTGAAAAGGGTGATCCAGAGTTTTGAGCTCCTGTGTGAGGTTCCTGCGCATGACATGGCGACGGAATACAATCGGCTCCTGATTGGCTAAGCTAGCGGCTTTGGGGAATCTGCGCTGCTCTGGCTCCCAGGAACCGCGGTTGCGACTGTTTAGTGAGTGGAAGGCCACAGCAAAGCTGGCCAACAAACTCATCAGGCGGGCAACTCTGGACCGAACCGAACCAGAACTCAAAATGAAGCTCACACCCCCCATTGAAAGGAAACCCTCTCTCATCGACCAACGATCGGATCCAATATCAATGGCCAAAGTGGTAGCTTGGCCAAACGAGGCTTCACGGAGAATATCGTGGCTCGGAATGCGACCAGACCAAAAGCCTCGCTCTGGTTGAGGTGAATAGGCTTCACCCCGGACTTTAAACCTACCAGAGCTCCGACCGAGCCACAGGTTGAGCATGCCATACCTAAACCAGCCACGTCATCAGCGTCTTGAAACGGTGACAATTAGGCTGTTAGTGACACATGATTGGTTGCCATCCTCGATTATGTCGGTCGCTTTGGAGGCTGATGTGTCGAAGGAAAGCCCACATGTTCTGGACTGCTGAGTCGTTTAGTGACGGCTCAATGGTTGGCCGAAAAAACCTTTCTTCCTGCCCTACAAGAGGGGAAGCTACAAGTTACCAAAATATAGGCATTGCCACGTCAGGGCTCGGCAAGCACGATGTGGACTGCCCTAAACCTTCGGAAACAGTACAGTACAACTGTCGTTGTTCATTATCGGGTACAGTCCAAACTTCTTCTATGCACTTTACTCAAATTTGGATATTCAAAACTTCAATTTCAGGTGCACACAAAACAATCAAGATGGACTTTTGGAACCCAGTTACTATGTGCAGCACCTTTATGCAATCATATCATAACTAAATTTGTATACAATCCCACTAAACGACCAATAGCGAACCAAATTGCATATCAGAACCAAAGAGGCTTGATGTATGATGTGGGGAGGGTTTAATGGGTAAGAGCAGGGCTGATTTTATCAGGGTAATTACCCTGATTTCAGGGTGATTTCAGGCTTTCCAGTTCGTGGAGACTGAAATTTCAGAGTTATTGAATTTTCAGCCCTGATCCAATCAGAGTAATAGTTTAGCTATCCCTGATTTTGAGTACAGTGTAACAGACTAGGCTGTTAGTGGACCCTGACTTAACAGAGTATCGACTGTGTGGACCCTGACTTATCGAGAAGAAGTTTCTCGGAAGTTTCGTTCCGATGACCCCGCCTTGGATTGATTGTAGTGATCCCCCCACATGTGCGTAACCCCTCCCCTTCCCGCTTTATCGAGATGAAGTTTCTTCGAAACTTCGTTCTGATACACCTACAGGCCTGTCGATTGACGGGCATATGCCCTTAATGCCCTGAACATTCCGGGCTACTTTCGCTCCAGCTCGACTGCATAAAGTGTTAGGATCGCCCTGCACCCGTGCCACTAAGTGCTTCGTTCGACCCTTCCCCGGATGCGTTAAGTGCTCCAACCAGGCCTC
This sequence comes from Closterium sp. Naga37s-1, assembly GCA_947471745.1. Taxonomy (NCBI): domain Eukaryota; kingdom Viridiplantae; phylum Streptophyta; class Zygnematophyceae; order Desmidiales; family Closteriaceae; genus Closterium; species Closterium sp. Naga37s-1. The sequence goes on along the minus strand of CANJKZ010000084.1, from coordinate 4,614,642 downwards.
CCCACCCACAAAGTCTTGATTTCCGGTTCTAGGACCCCCCCCCCCCCAAGAAATTCTGCCTGACCCCCCCACTCCCCCCCCCTTTCTCCTTAGGTTGCACGAGAGTGTGCCAAGGGGATTTTTCCCTTAGCGGTTTCTAGCCAATCCCGTGTTTGTGATATCTCTAAGTCAGCTTTGGAGCAGCCGAACTTTCCCTTAGCTAAGATAGTGTAAGTGCAAGCCCGGATTTCAAGTTTTCACTTTGGCCTGCGCCCGTGACCGTTAAGGGCGCCAAAACACTCAGCTACGGCCAAAACAGGGTCAGATAGGGAGGAGCTGGGGACTCCAAGTATGGGCCCCAGGAACTTCGACAGGCCTGTACACCTACCATCGAGATCGCGCGAATCTGCAATGTCAGATATACTTTGCTGGGATTGGTCGAAATAGGCTCTGACAGCGGAAATCTTTGACTCGAACAGGTGTGACTCGCCCGTTCGGTCGGTACACTCGCTCCAGAAGGAACGCCTCTGAGGGTGACTAACTACAGTCGCAGCGTGTCTGATGCATGCCAGCTGAAGAGATCCGACGTCAGCGCGCGTTACTACTCTGATGTTCAGTTCTCGACCCTGAACAATCAGTATTAACTACTTTACAACCCTGAGCAATCAGGGTACTGCTTTTCTGGAAAATGTGCACCCATAATAGAGGGGGAATTTTTTCCCCGGAATCAGGGAGGCTTAAAATGAAACATCAGCCCTGGGTAAGAGGCTACGTGTACGGGACTATATACGGTGTGATTAGCACAAATACACACAAGCCTTCGAGCTAAGCATTTATCACCGTGCTGAGCATCTACGCCAGGCTACAGTTGTCCTCGGCGTGACAACGACACACTGCAACTTTGCTCTGACAATAGACGGGTTAAGATGTACAGTAAAAAATGCGCATAAAACACTACACCCACTATTTATTGTTTACGTCTAAGCTGACAGTGGCTGCACGGGTGGATAAGGAACCTGTGGGTTCACGAAACTCTCGTGCACGAACGAGAGGTGGTAACACGTGTTACAACTGCTGGCAGGTTCTGCCTGGAACAGGCGGTACCCAAGATCCTCCAAAGCAAACATGACATCGGTGGTCCTACCCACGTGGTGTGTCCTGGTGGGGGGACACAGGCAGATTGGGAAGATGGGAGGGAAACACGAAAGTGTTACACAACTGCTGGCAGGTTCTGCCTGGAATGGAACGGGCAGTACTCAAGGTCCTCCAGGGCAAACATGACATCTGTGGTGTGACCCACGTGGTGCGACCCACATGGTGCGTCCTGAGAGGGGGAGATTGACAAGGGAGACGAGGGGGAGTGGATGGCAACACATGCTGGCAGGTTCTGCCTGGAACAGGCGGTACCCAAGGTCTTCCAGGGCAAACATGACGTCTGTGGTGCGACCCACGTGGTGGGTCCTGAAAACAGGGACATGGGATGAGGTGGGGTAAAGAAGGGTGAGCGAGTGTTTACAGAGTGAGTGTTAGCCAAACAACTTCTGGCAGGTTCTGCCTGGAACAGGCGGTACCCAAGGTCTTCCAGGGAAAACATGACATCCGTGGTGCGACCCACGTGGTGCGACCTGATGGGGAAGAGAGGGGGTGAGAGTGTATGTGTTTATAGAGTGAGTCCAACACAACTGCAGGCAGGCTCTGCCTGGAACAGGCGGTATCCAAGGCCCTCCAATGCAAACATGATGTCTGTGGTGCGACCCACGTGGTGCGTCCTGACGGGGAAAACGAGGGGGTGTGGAGAGGGGCGAAGGGGAGGAACAGGGGCAGTGGGTTTGCCGGTACACGTGTTACCACGACTAGAGGAAGGCTCTTTCTGGAACAGGCGGTACCCAAGGTCCTGCAGGGCGAACATTACGTGGTGAGTCCTGTTTGGGGAAGGTTGTGAGGATCGGTGGGAGAATCTGTGTTTGGAGAATTCTCAAAAAACACCCCCAGGGCGAACATTACATCTGTTGTCCAATCCACGTGGTGTGTCCTGTTTGGGGAAGATTGTGAGAGGATCGGTGGGATAGAGGCGAGTCGTAAAGGGTTGCAGTGTGAACAGGGCACCAAGCCTTTGCCAAAGGCAGGGCATAGATCCACATTCCAAGGAATCGCTTCTGGTGGGCGACGGCAGGGGGTTCAAATTGGAAGATCCGGAGCGACTACCAAGGGCGTATTTGCACTTACTGAGGGTTCAGATGCACGAGCAAGGGCGTGTTCACACTCACTGGTGGATCTCGAGGATTATTTGGCTTGCAGGGGCTCGCTGCCGCCCAAAGAACTGAAGCAGGTCTGGAATGACTGCCTCCTCACAGCGCTCACAGTCAATCTGTGGGTTTGGGTGGGATGGGGTGGAGTGGGGTGGGGTGGGGTGGGATGGCATGGAAGCAAGGCTTGCTGGCGGCCAAAGAACTGCAGCAGGTCTGGAATGACTGCCTCCTCACAGCGCTCACAGTCGATCTGCAATGGGAGGGATGGGGTCGAATGGGATGGAGTGGGGTGCAATGGGGTGGGACCAAGGCTTGCTGGCGCCCGGAGAATTGCAGCAGGTCTGGGAATACTGCCTCCTCACAGCGCTCACAGTCGATCTGCAATGGGAGGGATGGGATGCAGTTGGATGGGGTGGGGTGAGGTGGGACCAAGGTTTGCTTGTTGGCGCTTGCTGGCGGCCGGAGAACTGCAGCAGGTCTGGCAACCTGGAAAGCGGCAGGTCTGGCAACCTGGAAAGCAGCAGGTCTGGCAACCTGGAAAGCAGCAGGTCTGGGAATACCGCTTCCTCGCAGCAGAACTGCTGATGGAGGATCTGCAACGGGAGGGATGGGGTGGGGTGCGATGGAGTGGAATGGGATGGGATGGGATGGGATGGGGTGCGTGGGATGGGGGAAATGGCAGGGTTTAGGGCAATCACCCTCATGATGTCTATATGCGTGTGATTCACCTCTTTCGTTATTGTTGGCAAAGTCAGAAACTCCTTGGTGGGCATCGTATTGTCCAGTTGAGTTTTGAAGCGCCTCAAAAGTCGTGAGTTACGACTTCCAAGCCATGAGTTACAACTCCTTGGTGGGCATCGTATTGTCCAGTTGAGAGAGGGACGGGGTGCAGGGGGGTTAGTCGCCTTCATGATGTCTAGATGCGTGTTGTGAAGGCCCCTTATATAATCACCTTCATTATATCGATATGCGTGTGGTTAAGCTCCTTCATTATCGTAGGCAGAGTCAGAAACTCCTTAGTGGGCGCTGCCTTGCTGCCTTGCCTCCCAGAATGCCTTGCCTCCCTGACAGCCCAAATACCTTGCCTCCCTGACAGCCCAAATACCTTGCCTCCCTGACACCCAGAATGTCTATACTACCTTCATGATGTCTACGTGCGTGTGGTTCAGCTCCTTCATTATCGTAGGCAGAGTCAGAAACTCCTTAGTTGGCGCTGCCTTGCGCAGTGCTTCGATCTGATTGGCCGCGCCGACACCCACGCTGACGTGGCGCAGGTGCGCCCGCCTGGCGATCTGAGCCTTGGTCCGAGCCTCCAGGAACGGATTGATGATAAAGGAAGTTGCCTTGAACTTTCTCGCTGCTGCGTCTTCAAAGTCCAGATTCACTGCACCAATGCTGGCGGAGGTTGGGTGAGTGTGTTTGGTGGGTGGGGTGTGTGAGGAAGGGGGAGAGTGGGGAGCAGAAGGGAAAGAGTGAACGGGGTGTGGAGGGGCATGTGAGTGGAAGAGGACACCAGTTAGGCGCCATTGAGTTCGATACGGGGTGAAAGAGAAAGAGTGAACCGGGTGTGGAGGGGCATGGTGACTTTTGAGTCGACTCAAAAGTCACCTAGAAAGAGTGAACGGGGTGTGGAGGGGCATGCGAGTGAAGCTGGTGAGGAGTTAAGCTGCACCAATGCTGGTGCTGGTGTGGGTGTTGGTGTTGGTTGGGGTGTGTGAGGAAGGGCATTGGTTTGTGGGGAGCAGAAGATCAGAGCATTGGTTTGTGCCTCGCTGCTGTGTCTTCAAAGACCAGGTTCACTGGACCAATGCTGGTGGGGTGTGTGGGTGAGTGTGTGTGGGTGGGTGTGGAGGGGGGAGAGGGTGGGAAAAGCTGTGTGTGTCCTTGTGCGGGTGAGTGCGTGTGCACATGTGTTTTGCCGTTGCCGTGTGTGCGAGAAAGAGAGAGAGTGGGGAGGAGGAGAGGAGCAAAGAGAGGAGTGAAAAGGGTGGGGTGGAGAGACGCGCAGGTTGGAGAGAGGTGTAAATCAAGCAGGTTGAGATGGAAGAGGGAAATGCATATGATATTGGCGTGTTGTGAAACTAGTACTAATGATATACCTGCAGAGCTTGTACACCTTTGAGTATTGTTGGATATTACTGTAATATGTCTCCTCTAATGTAAATGTAGGCTTTGTTATACATCTAATCATTACTGCACCTGTAAAGAAGAACAGGTTCGACCTGGATCCAACAGGTGACTCGTCCTTAACAAGTATCTAATCTTAATCTTCTCTAGGCTGAGCTTAAGCTAGTAATTATTACGCGTGTAGTGAGTCGATTTTTGAGTCGACTCAAAAATCGACTCGCTAGTAATTATTACGGTACCTGTAGATAATGGGATGTGGATTGCGGCGAATCTTCACGACGTTACAAATCCACTGCAAACAAATACACTCGAATGATAAGTGGGGAGAGACAAGGAAGACTAAGAATAAGCGCATCGGGGGTTTGGGGCACAATGTATTGCGGAATCACAATGGGGCAATCAGGCAGAAAACTGAGGCATCTCTGAATTGGGGTATCTTTAAACCGAGATGCATCTTTAAAGCCCCCGTTCCAAGCTCATCTGAGCACCCATGAACTTACGAGGCGCCTCAAAAACTGAGCAACTTTTGAGTCGCCTCAAAAATAGAGCAACTTTTGAGGCGCCTCAAAAACAGAGCAACTTTTGAGGCGCCTCAAAAACTGAGCACCCATGGATTTATGGATGTACTACATTAGGAGTGATAACTTACCCATGATAACTTACTACATTAGGAATGATAACTTACCCATGCAGCCTCACCCTTCCTGGCAAGCTTCTGCTGGCGCCTACAGGGATACATGGGCGAAAGAAACACCTCCTTCACCTGTAACGAACGGGTATAGGAAAACAAGAAAAACTAAGAAAATCCGTGTGGTATAGGTATAGTGCTTCTAAAGGAATGAATAAAGGGGGCGAAATTCGATGGGGGTTCCCAAATTCAGAACTCAGGGATAGATTGCGTTGGTGGGAGACCCATGATGGTTGTGCATGGGAATGCATGCGCAGAGTACATCACAACAACCTTAAAGCCCTTCCACGCACTACGATTCTGTACAGGGAATCAAAGCAACAAGTGCAGTGCAGCATAAATGTTGCAAGCCCTGTTGGGGGTGATAAATATCAGAGCGAGGTTTCGATCCTCGGACCTGTGGGTTATGGGCCCACCACGCTTCCGCTGCGCCACTCTGATCTGTTTTGAAGGATTGGAAAACAAAACAGAACACCTATCCCCAATCTTCCTCTCATCCTTCCCTCATCCTCTCCTCATCTTTCCCTCATCCTCCCCTCATCCCCCCATCAATCCTCCCCCCATCCCATCCCAAATAAACCTCCACCCTCCCCCATACACCCAATCCCAACCCTCCCACAATTTCCCTCCCCAACCCCCCCAGCCGCACCACCTTCCCACATCCTTTCCCTCAAAGGCGCTTTCCCTATCTCCCCACCCTTACACCCCCCCACCCCCTTCTCCTCCACCCCGCCAACCACTCCCCCCGCCCCCATTCCCCTTTTTCTCACCTTCCCCGCATTCCATCCGCGGAAGGGAGGCTTGGGCCTGCTTCCGCCCCCCTTCCCTCCGTTAGCCCGCACCTCCCACCCAAATCCCCCCCTTTTGTCTTCCTCCCCCTCCCTTCTCCCCTCACCTTCCCCGCATTCCATCCGCGGAAGGGCGGCTTGGGCCTGCTTCCGCCCATCATTTCGTTGCGCTGCGCCAGGTGCATCTGGGGGGGAGAATGGGGGAGGGGAGTGGTGCAGAGAGTTGCAGGGAAGGCGGGGGAAATGGCGGGGGGAGATGGGAGGGATGTGGGGGGAGTTGCACCTTGGTTCCGCCCATCATTTCGATTCGCTGCGCCAGGTGCATCTGGGGGGAAGAAAGGGGGTGCGGAAACGGGAGGGGAGTGGGGGGGTGGGGGAGGGAGGGAATGTGGGGAACTTGTGGGGGAGGAAACGGATTACCCTGTTACGTGTCACCCTCCCTTCATTTATTTTTTAGCGCATTTGTAGGAATGTGGGGAGAATGGGGGGAAATGTGTTACCCGGTTACGCGTCACCGTCCACTAATCGTTTTTTTTGCGCATTCAAGGGCGTTTTTGCATGTCGACCCACCTCAAAACTCAGACTCAGCTCATTGTGTACGGTAGGAATCTAAAAATTAAGGCACAGCCTCACCTTCTCACTTACAGACGCACCATAGCGAGTTCTTCCTTCACAACCACGAAAACCAACATGTGACATTGTACTCCTTATAAACAGCCTCGCCATGTGTACTCGTTATTAGCGCACCTGATAAACAGCCTCGCCATGTGTACTCGTTATGAGCGCACCTGATGAACAGCCTCGCCATGTGTACTCGTTATTAGCGCACCTGATAAACAGCCTCGCCATGGGTGAAATCCGCCTCTTCGATCGTCTGCTTCTTCCTCTCAGGCCCTCCGACGATTGGCTTCGATAAATCAAAGTCTGACAGAAACGGAACGTTTTCTTTCCCGCTTCCCCCTGCTGCTCCGCCCGCATCCCCCCCCGCTGCGCCTGCGCCTCCCGCGGAGCCTCCTCCTTGCGCTTCCGCCGGCTTCTTCGCGACTATTACGGGCGGAACGGCGAAGATGGTAACGGATGCGCCTGTAGCGAGGATGAGGACGAGGCAGACGAACGCTGCGAAGAGGAAGAAGGCGAACGACGCGAGAAGCGCTCTCACGAGCGAGTCGCCCTGGCTGGCGCGCTTCCAGCCTGCGCGCTTCGGGTTCATTGCGTCACTCGCTGACTAAGTAGTTTTGGTTGGAAACTTGGGAACAAAAATAAATCAACAGAAACTGTGGGCTTGAATATAAGTCTATCTGGACATTTGGAGAAACAGCTATTGAGACTTCGTTCCAGAAATACGGAAGCACGGTGTGGTGGTAACAGAGGTTGACTACCACCAGCCCAGCAGGCCCAGAATGTCTTCTTTGTCTGGGGGCAAAAACTAGTGCGCGACCCGCCCCCACACACCCCATACTTACATTGCATGTGGTAGGGTTTCAGTTCGTTTCCAACTGTTTTAAATCGGTGAAAAGCGGTCAGAACTGCTGACCCCCGTAACCAAATTATATCCGCTTTGATGTGCTGTCGATGACACCCACGTGCTACAGTAATGCCATGTGGAGTGGATTTACCTCGTCTGACGCGCCCTTTGTCAAGCGCTTCGGGGCCGATGGATCGTTTTGTCCAATGTTAGTTTGCCACATGTGGCAAGACACGCAAACGCAGGTGGAGCGAGGTGATATTTCCAGAACTCGGAACAGGAAGCTCCGCTGTAGTTAAAAAAGCAAGTTCGTGTTTCTTGTCCAAGAAAGGAAGAAGGTTGAGACATATTCTGTACCATCTGTTCATTCTGGTTTTCTTGCTGGAACTTGCACTATATTTAGCCAGTCAGCGTTGCACAATTTGGCAATCCTAACGTTTACAATGTATTATAGTAATTTGTTGATGCTGATAGGCTTGTGCTAAGTTCATGGATGATTTGGGTGACTAAAAGAGACGCAAGGGAGTATGGGCGTTTTATGCCAGTAGAGTTTTACACTAGGGTAAGTGTCTCTCTCATAAGATGTGTTGTTAATTCCAAACTGGTGGCGGTGTACTGTAAACTGCCTTCATATACCAGTGCCACTTTAACGACTACATGGTAACGAACTCTTTACTGATCTTACCATTGTGTGCGAGAGCCATACATAGAGACTCATCACAATGCGATAGACCACATGGATGAAAAACACAGTGAGCAGGGGTATGTGACAACGAAGAATCAGAGGCGGAGGTGGCAAGCGACATGAGGGGAAATGAGAGGGGGAGAAGGTGCAAAACTCTAGGGAGGGGAGAGAGAGAGAGAGAGTGTGTGTGAGAGAGAGAGAGAGAGAGAGAGAGAGAGAGAGAGAGAGAGAGAGAGAGAGAGGTGGGGGGCGGAGGGGGGTGGGAGGGAGGGAGCAGGGGGGATGGCAAGTTAGGAGGTAAGAAGGGACGGAGATAGGGAGGGAAGGAGGGCGGGGGGGAGGGAGGGAGGAAGAATAAGGTAATAAGGTGACGGCTGGCGAAAGGGGGATGCAGTGGTAAGGTAGGGAAGGGGAGGAAGGGGGGAAGGTTTGGGGGAGGCAGAGGGAAGGAAGTGGGTAGGAAAGGGTTAGGAAGAGGGGAGGAAGAGGGTAAGAAGAGGGGAGAACGAGGGAGGAGAGGGAGGAAGAGGGAGGAGCAGAACAGCGGATTTGATGGGAGGGAGTATGGAAACAACGAGAGAGAAGGGGGATGGAACGCGGAGAATGGGAAGAAACGGGGTATGGAGGAGCGGAGATTGGGTGTGTTGAATGGGGAAAGAGGGAGTGGGGGGATAGGGGGATGGGGAGTGGGGATAGGGGAGGCGGGACAGTCCAAGGGATGGAACAATGGTTGCCGATCTCAGATTGCCATGGGTTGACTCGTTCCGTGCCGTTAGTTAGCCTTTGGTAATTTCTGTAACACTCAAATGCTTGCTCAACGGGGACATGGAGAATGACAATCACTTGAAAGGTCTCAAACCAGCTATTGAAATGTTGGCAAAATCCTAACGAATCTACTCGTTACAAGCAGATCTCAAGCCGCTTCATTTCCGAAACGAACTCCCAATCCTGCTGTAACCATACTGCAACTCACTGTTCTTCCGATCGCTGATGCGAGTACATTGGATCCAGCGAATCGGCTTATAACGAAGACCTCTTGATCCGCGACACCGCCGCGAAGTCTCAGCGAAACAAGAAACGAGTTACAAATTCACGTCGCCGTAACCGCCGCGCCCAGCCGCGCGAGCGGCGTTTCGCGAGCGTTGCACGCAGATCCAAATCCCGAACGACAGAGCGCCAACTCCCAGAATCACTCCGATCACCGTCCCCACGATCACTCCGGTGCTCGGTCCGCTCGACGGCGCGGGCGGCGCAGGGGTCGGCGGGGGTGGCGGCAGCTGCGGCGCGGGCGGAGTCAGCGATTGCGCAACACTGAACGGCGGAGATGCGAAGTCATCCGGCGGAATATACTGGTCCCCCGGAAAGTTGTCCTGATACGTCCCCCCTGCCTCCGACGGGGGGGCGGAATCCACTGGGGGGAATTTGGGCGGAGGTTTTCCCCCTACCGGCGGAGGAGCTGGAGCGTCAACTGGGGGTGGCGCGGCCGGAGAGATCTCCGGGGGCGGTGTAGCCGGAGAGATCACGGGGGGCGGTGTGGGCGGGGAGATCTCCGGGGATGGCGTCGGCGGGGGAACGGGGGGTAAGGATGGAGTGGGGGCAGGCGCGGGCGCGGGTTGCGGGGCGGGGACAGGGGGAGGGATGGGCGGAGCGATGGGTGGAGCGACGGGTGAATCGACGAACGCGGGCGCGGGCGTCGGTGAGGGCGCGGGCGTTGGGGAAGGCGCGGGCGTTGGGGAAGGCGCGGGCGTTGGGGATGGCGCGGGCGTTGGGGATGGCGCGGGCGTTGGGGATGGCGCGGGCGTTGGGGAGGGGGACAGAGTTGGCTCCGGAGCGGGTGCCGCGACTGGGGGAGGAGGGGGCGGGGAGGCCTTGGTTGGTGGGGAGGCGCCGGTTGGAGGGGATGCGTCGGGGGGAGGGGAGGCCTTGTGGGGAGGGGGGGGCTTGTGGGGCGGGGGGGGCTTGTGGGGCGGGGGGGGGCTGTGGGGCGGAGGCGGCGGCGACTTGCCTACGGATGGGGCGACGAGAAGCACGAGGAGAACGAATAGCCCTTGAATATGCGCAGATCCGCGCGCGCGCGCCATGTTTCCGCCCGCGTGCAATGCGCTGCGCGATGCGCGGGTGACTGCGAAAAGAGACCCGGCGAAAATATCACCGCGAGATTTGAGGGGGGATTAGGCTGCAACCGCGGACCTTGACCCGACAAGATGACTGAGCTCCGCAGCAATGGGGCCTCAGGGAGCTTTGAGCCGATGGAAGAAAATGCGGCAGGGTGAACAGACCCTGTGTGTGGAAGAGATTCTACTACCGCAATTGAAGGGGCACAGCGACCTTGAGCTGGGCTGGCAAGAATTTCAGGGGTGCTGGGATGTGAAGGATTGAGGGGTGTGGTGTGGATGAGAATGGAGGAGAGCAGGCAGGTATGGGCGGAAACAAGGTGGGTGAATGTCATTGCAATGGGTGGATGGATGTGTTGCGTCGAGTGTCCAACCAACACTCTCGCTTGCCTGCCTTCACTGCCGCCAAGGGATTGCCGAGGCGCAGGTAGGGGCGAACTTACAGGCGAAAGTTTGGGGAAAGGCGTAAACACCAATGAAAGCGACATGGCTGAGGTTCGGACGGTAACGAAACGTGGAGAGGCTGGTTTGACATCTCACGACAAATTAGGAACAATGGATTCGTTCTGGTTTGGCTTGCATTCAATGGTTCGTGGAGGTTTGGATAAGGCTCGGCAATATTGGCTTGGGGAGTGTTGGTGTGCAGATGCCACACCTGATTTCCGTGCGGACGCAGGTATTTCGCCAAATTCGCAACTGGGGTGTTCAGGGGGTAGTTCGCGCATCACCGAGCTTGTTGGCGAAAAATTCGCATGGGCGGCCGGGTTCGCACAAATATCATAATCTTTCGAGGGGCGTGATTGATTGGCCAGAAGTTTCAAGCATCCGTGAATCTCGGAAAATGGAGGCACCCATTGAGATTCTTCGTTATCCACTACGTAACACGATGGTGTACATACACTTTAAATGCTGAAAAGTAAAACAGTAGCTAACCCTCTTTCCATCTATAGCCACACCTCATGTTACAGCACTTGTAAAATATTGTCATGGGCTCATCAGCCGATCGGGTTTGGATTTGCATGAAAAAAGCTTGCGAATGACCACACTTGGGACATGACGCTGCAAGCAAAACCACCGTGGGGGGGGGGGGGGGGGATATTGCATCTACCAACAATACAACAGAACACAAAAAGCTCGCAAGTTCTCTCCCATGCATTCATTTAAAAGTTCTAAATTTTTCTGAATGCGCACCTTCGGTTTTGTCGACATTTTTCCATGCGTCCTCCCCTCCCAACACATCATCCACCTCCTTTTGCACCACCAGTTGCCGCCTTGAAATCTGCATTGTGCACGGGAGGGGAGGGGGGGGGGGGGGGTCGGGTTAGGGCATGTTCCTACACTCTTATCAGGCAAACCCCTTGTCAGGCTTGCCTGATAAAATTCGCTAAGTTTTTTGGGTTTAGGAAACTTTCAGTGTGTTCTGACGCGAGCCTGATAAGAGGTTGCCTTGATAAGGGGCCGTAGGAACATGCCCTTAGTCACGAGGAGTGTAGGGAGTGGGGAGTGGGGGAGGGAGGCTATTGGGGGGCGGACGTACAGCTCTTGCGATAAACACAGAACCTTTCGAGACGTCTCAAAAGTCATCATTGGCCGGCGTTGACTAGCATTGACTGGCAACACTCTCACCCTTCGCGTGATGCATTGACTAGCATTGACCTACGTTGACTGCAATGGCTCACCTTCCTGGTGATGCCATAGACAGGGGCACGTCTGACAGAAGAACCAAGCCATTGACTGGCGATGACTAGCATTGACTGTATTGAATTCAACTCACCTTCCTGGTGATGCCATACACATAGGGGCACGTCTGACAGAAGAACCTCGCCTCTCGCCCCATGTGGGCCTGCTCCACCAGCAGCATGTTGGCACAAGTGGGGCAGAACTCCATTTAGTGCTGCTGCTGATAAGAAGAGACGGGAGGAGGGAGATATGGGGGGTTGGTCTCTCGCCCCATGTGTGCCTGCTCCACCAGGAGCATGTTGGCGCACGTGGGGCAGAACTCCATTTATGCGTTGGAATGCTGAGAGGACGTGGAGAATGAGAAGGGAAGGACAGAAAGGTAGCTGAGACTGAAGAAGCGCGCTTTTCTTGCCCCAGGGAATAGGAGAATGACAAGTGAAGGACAGAAAATATAACTGAGACAGAAGCGCGCTTCTCTCCCCACGTGGGCCTCTCTCTCCCCACGTGGGCCTCTCTCTCTCCCCACGTGGGCATGCCTGATCCACCAGCAGCATGTTGGCAGGGGGTGGGAGCGGGGTTAAGGAAAGGGGAGAGGGGTTTGGGAAGTGGGGGAGAGGAGATTTTGGAGGAGGGGTAGGTATTGGGTAGGGTACATAGGGGAGTGGTTAATGGGGAATATGGGGGGAGAAATGGATGGGTAGGGAGAAGAGGGGTACTGGATAGGAGGGAGGGAGGGGAATGGATAGGGGGAAGAGGGGTTTGGGTAGGAAAGGAGAGGGGATTGATTATAAGAGGAGAGGGGATTGGATGAAGGGGGGTAAAGGGGGAGGGGATTGGGAAAAGGGGAGAGGGGACAGGGTATTGGGGAGAGCAGGGGGATGAGCTGCGGAGAGAAAGCGCCTTCCCGCATTTCGCGGGGGCTCAATCGTACCTGGAAAAGGGTAGGTAAGGAAACGCAGCAGATGGCGCCGCAGTTGGCGCCGCTGTTGACGGGGCACCGAGAACGCCCAGCTGTGGCTCACATGGGTGGTTTTAGGCGACACTGCGGGAACCAATGCGCGCGACTCTACGGACGACACTGCGAGCGACACTGCGGACGACACTGCGGGCGACACTGCAGGCGACGCCGCCAGCGACGCTGCAGGAAATAAAGCTGCTTTTCCTGTGAGGACCAAAACCGAAATTTTAAAATTTAATATTTAATTCTATTTGATGATGGGACCCATGGGTGTTTGGTCTAGTGGTATGATTCTCGCTTTGGGTGCGAGAGGCCGCGAGTTCGATTCTCGCAACACCCCTTTTTGCCTTTGTAGTGATTTTTTTCCCTTTTGCTCCTATTTCCTCTGCTAGTCCTTGATATCTCTCTACGGCGTCGTCCAATTTTCATTACCTTTCAACCTCGTAAGTGCCAAGGCACGTGCTACAGCAGACCAACCCTTGACACCCCTTTCATCCCTGCCAAACAGCCCCTCTAGCTATCCAACTACGGTACTACAAACCGCCTGCATAGCACGTGCTACGAGTGTGTCCATACAGCTTTGAGATCTTTTGTCCATAGTCGTACCTATGTAGCTGCTCACATTTTCCCACAAGGCAGAGCAACACCAGGCAGCCTATCCCTATCATGGGGAGCAGTATGAACAGTACCCTGGCTCACGGAAACGATCCAAAACAGGGGTTGATGGAAGAGGGGCTTCAGAAATACCAATGGGATTTGATATGCGGCAACTATGTAACGGCTCTGGTCCTTTTTCTATATACCTTAAAATACATTGTAACATTGGTCAATTGCACCACTCTCTCCTTCCCACAAGGCAGAGCAACACCAGGCAGCCTGTCCCTATCGCGCGCGGCGCAGTGTAATCAATAACCTGACCTATAGGAATGATGCCTAAGGGGTGGATTGAAGGGTGGTTTCAGATATGGTGCGACTTGATGTGCAAAGATCATGGAATGAATATGACCCTTTCTCTATTACTGAATGACCAGTAAATTGGAACACGATCAATTGCACCACTCACTCCTTTCCACAAGGCAGAGCAACACCGGGCAGCCTGTCCCTATCATGCGGCGCAGTGTAATCAATACCCTGTCCCATAGGGATTATTCCGAAGGGGTTGATGGAAGGGTGGCTTCGGAAATAGTGCGCTTTGATATGCGCCATGTTCACTGTAGAGGCTATTCCGGGCAGCTGGTAGATTTCCTTGGTGTAGTTGAAGAGGTTGGGGAATTCGCGGATGAAATTGCGGTTACACTTGAAATGAACCACGTACACCTGTAGGGCGTGTATGTTGGGGGGTGGGGGAAAGGGAAAGAGGAGGGTGTGTGTGAGTGGGGTGGTGGAGATTTGTGTTCAGGTGTGCCTGTGTGTGTGTGCGTGTGTGTGTGTGAGTGCGTGCGTATGTGTGTGTGCGTGTGTGTGTGTGTGGGTGTGTGTGCATGTGATGTTGTAAGAGTCAGGATAATACGGAAGTTTTTTGCAGGGGAGTGAACTAAGTCAGTCAAGATGGTAGTAATACCAGGAACGGACCTGGGTTACAAAGGCTACTAAAATATGCTCAGCATTGTGACGAGAAAGAGGAAATTACGGCCGTTTTCAAAGGTACACCTTACAATGCGCAGGAGTTACTTAGGCGTACCTCGTCGAATCGAATGAGAGTGACAAACAGGCGAATGTCTGCCTCTGTGAACGTGTCTCCTGCCATGTAGCGCTGGCGGGACAAGATGTCCTCACAGCGATCCAGAGCAGCAAAGAGCTCCTTGAATGCCTGGGAGCGGGAGTGGGAGATTGAGGGGTGTAATGAGCAGAGAGCTTTGTGAAGGCATCTCCTGCCGTCCGTGTAGCGCTGCTTTGAAAGAATGTCCTCACAGTGATCCAGAGCAGCGAAGAGCTGCTTTAACGCCTGGGAGTGGGTTGGGGGAACGAATAGGGAGCAAGCAGAGAGGCGTGTGAAAGTGTCTCTTGCAATGCAGAGAGGCGTGTGAAAGTGTCTCTTGCAATGTAGCGCTAAAGAATGTCCTCACAGCGATCGAGCGCAGCAAAGAGCTCCTTGAATGCCTGGGAGCGGGCAGGAGACAAAGGGGGAGCAAGCAGAGAGGCTTGTTAAGGTGCCTCTTGCTACGTAGCGCTGGCGAGACAAGATGTCTTCACAGCGATCGAGAGCGGCAAAGAGCTCCTTGAATGCCTGGAATTAGAAAGTCGAGGGGGAAAAGGAATCGGCAGGGTGTAAAGTTGGCAGATTTCTGCCTCTGTGAAAGAGTCTCCTGCCATGAAGCGATGCTTTGAAAGGATGTCCTCACAGTGATCCAGAGCAGCGGATAGCTCCTTGAATGCCTGGGAGTGGGATGGGAGATCAAGGGGGAGAAAGCAGAGAGAAATGTGAAAGCATCTCGTGCCATGTAACGCTGCTTTGAAAGGATAGCCGCAGAGCAATCGAGAGTGGAAAATAGCTTATTGAATCCCTGGGAGTAGAAAGTCAAGGGGGAGAAGAGAGGAAAATACACGAACTGCAATGAATCGCGATGGGCCGCAATGTAATCGTCTGAACCAATGTAGAGCCTGTGGAGTAGGGAGGTGGCATTACTTGCCAAGGGACCCACCCACAGGGGGACCCACCCACCCACCTGTTTCTTCCCTTCAACCCAAACACTCACCTCCTCGTACGGGCCTTGCTTCTTGGCAAAGCCGCAGCGATACACGCCGTTGTTGATTGCAGGATACACCCACTCGTTCACCTCGTCGATTGCCACTCGGAGGTGGGGCGGATATATGTCCACCTGGCGTGGGGATGTGAGCAGACGAGGGTGGGAGGAGAGGACGGGGAAGAGGAGAGAGAAGATGAGAGGGAAGAGGAGAGAGAAGTGGAGAGAGAAGAGGAGAGAGAAGATGAGAGAGAAGAGGAGAGAGAAGAGGAGAGAGAAGAGGAGAGATAAGAGGAGAGAGAAGAGGAGAGAGAAGAGGAGAGAGAAGAGGAGAGAGAAGAGGAGAGAGAAGAGGAGAGAGAAGAGGAGAGAGAAGAGGAGAGAGAAGAGGAGAGAGAAGAGGAGAGAGAAGAGGAGAGAGAAGAGGAGAGAGAAGAGGAGAGAGAAGAGGGGAGAGAAGAGGGGAGAGAAGATGAGAGAAAAGAGGAGAGATAAGAGGAGAGAGAAGAGGAGAGAGAAGAGGAGAGAGAAGAGGAGAGATAAGAGGAGAGAGAAGAGGAGAGAGAAGAAGAGAGAGAAGAGGAGAGAGAAGAGGAGAGAGAAGAGGAGAGAGAAGAGGAGAGAGAAGAGGAGAGAGAAGAGGAGAGAGAAGAGGAGAGAAGGAGAGAGAAGAGGAGAGAGAAGGAGAGAAGAGGAGAGAGAAGAAGAGAGAGAAGAGGAGAGAGAAGAGGAGAGAGAAGAGGAGAGAGAAGAGGGGAGAGAAGAGGAGAGAGAAGAGGAGAGAGAAGAGGAGAGAGAAGAGGGGAGAGAAGAGGAGAGAAGGAGAGAGAAGAGGAGAGAGAAGGAGAGAGAAGAGGAGAGAGAAGATGAGAGAAGAGGAGAGAGAAGAGGAGAGAGAAGAGGGGAGAGAAGAGGAGAGAAGGAGAGAGAAGAGGAGAGAGAAGAGGGGAGAGAAGAGGAGAGAGAAGAGAGACAAGAGGAGAGAGAAGAGGGGAGAGAAGAGGAGAGAAGGAGAGAGAAGAGGAGAGAGAAGAGGGGAGAGAAGAGGAGAGAAGGAGAGAGAAGAGGATCACATGTGGGAGAGGTCTGGTTGGGTTGACGAGAACGGAATGTCCTGGGTTGGTTGTGAGAGGCGAAATTTGGGTTGGGTTGTGAATTCACAAAAACAGTGCTTTATCACTACGGGGTCTCGTTGCTCATCTGACGGGGTCTCGTTGCTCATCTGATGGGGTCTCGTTGCTCATCTGATGGGGTCTCGTTGCTCATCTGATGGGGTCTCGTTGCTCATCTGACGGGGTCAGGCGTTGGAACACCTCACTCACCGGACAACTCATCTGACGGTCAAAGGATCGCCGAACGGTGCTGAATTCATCTAACAATTCTGAAATCCACCTGACGATTCACCTGGTAATGCTGGATTCACCTGAGGGTGCTTCGCGATGGCGTTGAACTCCGAGTTGAACATCCGCATGATCTCGCTGCTCTCGTTGACTCGAGTTGACTCAAAAGTCAGCTCACACTGCTACACTCACCTGAGGGTGCTTCGCAATGGCGTTGAACTCCGAGTTGAACATTCTCATGATCTCGCTGCTCTCATTGTTCACTATGGTGCTGGTCTCCTTGTCCCACAGCACCTGAGGTGGGCAAGGGAGAACAGGTGAACAAGAAACAGAAGGCGGCCTTGAGAGCTGATTTGAGCTTCCTCGTGATCTCGCTGCTCTCATTGTTCACTATGGTGCCGATTTTTGAGTCGACTCAAAATCGATTTTTGCGTGTAGTGAGTCGATTTTTGAGTCGACTCAAAAATCGATTCACTATGGTGCTGGTCTCCTTGTCCCACAGCACCTGCAAGGGAGAGAGGGAGAAGAGGAGAACAAGAAAAAAAAGGAAACTCTATAGAGCCGAGTCGAGCATCCGCATGATCTCGCAGGCATCCCAGTCGACTCAAAAAACGCCTCATCACATACACACTCACAGACCACCAGTGGCACACACTCCCACCACTCACAGGCACAATGAACTTGACGGCACAGGGGTCCACTTTTGAGGCGCCTCAAAAGTCTGTACACACCCAGTGACCCACTCACAGGCACGACAAACTTGACGGCACAGGGGTCCACCTTCTCATACACATCCCTGAGGAAGAGAGGTCCGTTCAAAGGGTCGCTCTCTTCTCTCTGCCACCTCAGAGGTCCGTTCAAAGGGTCGCTCTCTGCTCTCTGCCACCTCAGAGGTCCGTTCAAAGGGTCGCTCTCTGCTCTCTGCCACCTCAGAGGTCCGTTCAAAGGGTCGCTCTCTGCTCTCTGCCACCTCAGAGGTCCGTTCAAAGGGTCGCTCTCTGCTCTCTGCCACCTCAGAGGTCCGTTCAAAGGGTCGCTCTCTGTTCTCTGCCACCTCAGAGGTCCGTTCAAAGGGTCGCTCTCTGCTCTCTGCCACCTCAGAGGTCCGTTCAAAGGGTCGCTCTCTGCTCTCTGCCACCTCCGCCTCCCCCCCTAAGTACACCCACACCAGGCCCTGAACCAGGCACAGACAGAGGAGCCCCCATCACTCACAGGCACGATGAACCTGATGGTGGCACAGGGGTCCGCCTTTTCATTCACGTCTCTCAGGAAGAGAGCTCCGTTGAGAGGGTCGCTCTCTGCTCTCTGCTCTTACACACATACACCCGCTCCAAGCAGTCACAGGAACGCTGAACTTGACAGCACCGGGGTCTGCTTTCTCGTAACCGTCCCTCAGGAAGAGAGCTCCATTCAGAGGGTCGCTCTCTGCTCTCTGCTCTCTGCTCTCTGCTCTCTTCTCTCTGCTCTCTTCTCTCTGCTCTCTGCTCTCTGCTCTCTGCTCTCTGCTCTCTTCTCTCTTCTCTCTGCTCTTACTGCTTACAGTCCCAGTCGTCCCGTACACACTCCCAGTGACTCACTCACAGGCACGCTGAACTTGACAGCACCAGGGTCTGCTTTCTCGTACACGTCCCTCAGGAAGAGAGCTCCGTTGAGAGGGTCGCTCTCCGCCCCTGCCACCTCCGGCGTGCCCCCTGGAGCCACGAAGGGCCATCCAATGTGCTCGTCGCCCTCCCTCGTGCGCTGCCAAACCGGCTCTACTATCTGTAGAGTGGGAGGAGGGGAGAATGGGAAGCAGGGGAAGGTGGAATGAGGGTCGCTCTCTCCCCCTGCCACCTCCGGCGTGCCTCCTGGAGCCACGAAGGGCCAGCCAATGTGCTCATCGCCCTCCCTCGTGCGCTGCCACACCGGCTCTACTACCTGTAGAGTGGGAGGAGGGGAGAATGACGGCAGGGGAAGGGGGAATGAGGGTCACTCTGTCTCTCCCCCTGCCACCTCCGCCTCTCCCCCTGGCGCCACGAAGGGCCAGCCAATGTGGTTGTCGCCCTCCCTCATGCGCCGCCACACCGGCTCTACTATCTGAAAGAGCATTAGTTTTGGGTTCAGAGTAGAAGGAGGATAGGGAGGCAGGGCGAGGGAGGGAGAGGAGAAACGAGGGTCACTCTCCGTGACCGCCACGAAGGGCCAGCCAATGTGCTCCTCGCCCTCCCTCGTGCGCCGCCACACCAGCTCCAGCACCTGTAGCGAGAGAAAGAGAAGGAGAGCAGGAGTGCGGGGGAGATTAGCAGGGTGGCTCTGTCTCTGCTCTCCGCTCCTGCCACCTCTGCGCCTGCCACCTCTGAAAGAAGATGTTTTTGAGACATCTCAAAAACACTCTTCTTTCGGGTGGCACTGTCTCTGCTCTCCGCTCCTGCCACCTCTGCCTGCCTACAGTAACGGAGATGGCGTCGTCGAGCCCCTAGAGCTTGAGCGCCATGGGATTAGCAACACATGAATGCTTGTAAAGAATGTGCTTATAGCGGGTATTGCTTCTTACAGTCACGGAGATGGCATGTTGGAGCCCTTTGAGCATGAGCGCCATGAGGCACATTCATGTTCGTTAAGTCACTGCAACACTTATACTGCTTATAGCGGAAGTGGCTATAGCGGGTGTTGCTTACAGTGACGGAGATGGCGTCATCGAGTCCTTTAAGCTTGAGCGCCATGAGGCAGCGGCACGCCCAGGGGCAGGCGTAGCTCACGTACAGGTGGTACCTGGGGGCGGTTGGAAGGGGGGGGAGGTGGGGGAGGTGGGGGGAGAGGGGAGGGATTAAGTATAAGGAGCCAACCAGGCACGCCCAGGGGCAGGCATAGCTCACGTGCAGGTGGTACCGGGGCGGTGAAAAGTCGGGGGTAAGAAAATCGTGAGCGCGTGCTCTTGAACGCCTGAGATCAGACCACCTATCCGATTACACACCTGCCAGCGACGGCGGGGAATCCGCTCCACCCATCCGCGGTGATGAGGCTGCGGAAGGCGGAGGGCGTGCGCCGCCAGAACGCGCCGTCTCCGCGTTATAAAGCATCAATCTACTTAAAAAATGTAAAAAAACAACCCGTACAAGCGTACCTGCCAGCGACGGCGGGGAATCCGCTCGACCCATCCGCGGTAATAAGGCTGCGGAAGGCGGAGGGCGTGCGCTTGAACGCGCCGTCCGCGCTCGACTCCTGAAGCGTCGTCTGCACCATAACGGGCGCTGCTTTTGACGTGGCGGTATCCGCTGACGTGGCGGGATCTGCTGACGTGGCGGCTTGTCGAACGAACGAGCGACGACTGGCAGGCTGGTGCTGCTGTGACAGCGAAGATTGTTGGAAGAGGAACTTGTTTGCGTCGACGGTCACCCGGTCGCCACTCGCGAAGTTCGCAAATCTCGCAGTTCTCGCAAATCTCGGAGCTGGTGAGACCGTCGAGTTACACACGCTCTTAGAGGGCGATCGAAACTGCTGGAGACTGCAGGGTTCAGAGGCGGTAGCAAAAGTAATAAGAAAATCAGGCGAACGCGAAGAGCGGTGCTCAGCAAGAATTTTGACCGGGACGGAGGCGGCGCGAAGCGCAGACAGCGGCAGGCGAAGGGCTGACGACGCAACAGCCGCCATGGCTGGTTTCGGCTGGTTTACGCAATTGCAGAGGAGAGAAGGAAGACGAAGAAGGAAACGAAACGCGTTCTTGCCACTAGCCTTACTTCCCACTAGCCTTACCCGCGCTTTCTGCCTGTTCTCTCAGGGAATTACTGGGAGACTGTCAAGACAAAAACGATGAGAAGAACCGGGACCCCGAGGAGACGGTGAAGAGGAAGCGGTGCGAGAAGCAAGAAGAGGAGGCCAGGCGCAAGCATGAAGCCTAAATATTAAATTGTGACAGTTATTTTGCCACGAAGCGAATTTATAACTGCGGGATTTGCAGGTGACCAGTACCGGACGAAAGCATGATCTGTGCGAAACGCGCGAAGGTAATTTCGACGTGCGAAGAGCCTGTATCGTAGGCGAAAAGCTGCAATCCTCGTTCGCAGAGCTGAGGGGTTGCAGGGAGTGGTTGCATGTGCGTAAATTTGTGTAACCACCGTTCGCTTGGCTACGTGGTTCTCGAACCACCCAACGGAGGAAGGGACAATTCCGAGAAGCTGCTCGGAGATTCGTAGCTTCTCGGAACTGCTGTACCAATTCATTAGCTTCGATAAGCGTATCTGGCCATATCGAAACAGGAAAGCCATTCACAAGTAACGAAGTGGTTTGTTTATATGGAGTGCAGTCGGTTTTATTTTTACGAAGCTACATGCAATGAGTAAGAGGTTGGACTGGCGCAATTTCGCTAGCTCCTTCCCTGGACTGGCGAAGCTACGGAGGAAATTAACTCTTCTGACTAGCACGACCTGACCTAATCGCGTTGCCAGCGTGTCATAGATTCCCCAATCGCAACAAGTACCGGAGCCTTCAAACCACCGAGCGTTCGACGTCTGTCAATCTTCAGATCCGCGTCGTAGCTCCATGATTGGTCGGGTGGCTGGTTCTGTGTTTACGATGAGACCTTCCTTTCTTTCGGCGGGCAGCAACGCATTTCGTGCGGCATCGAAGGCTAGCAACCAGTACTCTGCGGCAATGCCTCCCTACTCCCTAGGGTGTGTAGTCTATTCGCTTCGCACGCGTACTGTTTCAGTGAGGGCTGGGGTTGTGAAACTTTTAGCGATGTGCTGCTCAGCCGGGCAGGCTGAAACAATCAAACGATGGGAGATCCAGGTTTTGCGGAGGGATCGAGGGAAATGGGTATGGAAGGGACCGGCAGCGCGACACGGTTCCAGAAGAGCTTCCGCATTTTGCGATTGCGATTGCCAGCAGCTTACTTACTACTGCACTGCTTCATAAGCTCCCCCAGTCGACCTTATTTGTTGAACGATTCTGGAGTTTCCTGAGCGTCCCATTTCAGCATCGTCTTGCTGGTTTGCTCCACTACTGCTAGTACTACTACCGCCAAGCGAACGATAGAGCCGCGCAGCTCGCAGAGCAGAGCAGCGCAGCGAAGCACAGCAGATCAACTTACAGCAGAGAAGAGCAGAGCAGAGCAGAGCAGCGTTAATGCCGTCGGTGCTCCTTCAGTCGTGCGCACGCCGTCTCCTCGTCCTCCCAAACTCACCCACGCTCCTCCTCTCCTCTCCGTTCTCTCGCCAACCTTCCACTTTTCTTGGCAGCAACCACCCTATTACTCGATACACTACATCCTTGATAGTAGCACGCGGGTGTCCCAAACAAGGTTCCGGTCCGACCGTCCGCGCTTCAGCAGCAGTCAGAATGCCGCCCGTCGTGACTGCCGCCGCGGCGTCGGCATCACCAGGCGCTCCGCCTTCCGCGGTGGCGGTTCCGTTCCGCCAGCATGTAACGGCGGACGGCTCGAGCGGATTCCCGGCGGAAAGCGGAAGGTGAGATGACACCGTGAGTATTAGGTGAGACTCCTTTGATTATAATCTGCCCACCTTCCCCCAATCTCTCCGCCCGCCACCCCTTTCCTCCCCTCCGCCCCCTCTCCCCCCCCCTTCCATCCCCCCACCCACTTCCCCCACCTCCTCCCTCCCCTCTCCCTCTCTATCCCTCTGCTCGTGCGACACATCTACTCCTCATCACCCTCCTCACTACCCCTCCCTTCCCCACCTTCCCCCCTCGACCTTCTCTCCCCACCCCCCCCAGGTACCACCTGTACGTGAGCTACGCAACGCCTACCCCTGGGCGTGCCTGGTTGGCTCCTTATACCTAATCCCTCCCCTCTCCTCCCACCTCCCCCGCTCCTAACCCCCCCCAGGTACCACCTGTACGTGAGCTACGCCTGCCCCTGGGCGTCGCGGTGCCTCATGGCGCTCAAGCTTAAAGGACTCGACGACGCCATCTCTGTTACTGTAAGCAGTTCCCGTTATAAGCACATTCTCTTCAAGCATTACCATGATGCCAAACTTCATGGTTCTCAAACTCCAAGGACTCGACGACGCCATCTCCGTGACTGTACGTGGGGGTGATTATGGTGTGACTGTACGCAGGGGTGCTTATTCTTATGTGACTGGTGTGACTGTGTGCTCTTCCGCTCGTAAATATGGCAGGTTGTAGTCTTATATGGAGTACAGCCTTCCCACATGTCCTCTCTTTTCCCCCACTCCAACCCTGCTGACGTGGCAGGTGCTGAACCCAACGTGGGTGAGAACGCGCGAGGGGGAGGAGCATTTCGGATGGGCGTTTCCGTCCGCGGAGGGGGACGCGGAGGAGCCGGGGGCGCAACCTGATCCGATTTTTGGTGCTCGTTTCGTCCGCGACATATACGAGAAAATAGATCCTTCATACAAGACCTTTTCTGTGCCCGTATGTACAGTGCAACATACATCGTATGTACAGTGTGTACACTTTGCCCGCGATATCTACGAGAAATTGGATCCTTCGTTTAAAACGTTCTCGGTGCCGGTATGCACAGCAGAAGAACACACACAAGCAGACTTGCACCAAACTGAACAACGAAAGTGCGGAGATCATGCGAAAGCTCAACATGGAATTGAATGCTATAGCTGTCAATCCCCACGTGGACCTCTACAGACCTCCACTGAGCTCTATTACCCTCCCTGGCTTATTTTGCGGCGCCTAAAAAATATTCTGCAAACCTCAACTGAGTAAGTGTAGTTTTGAGACGTCTCAGAACTACACTTATGTCACGTGGCTCTGTTACCCTCCCTGGCTGTTTTTGAGGCGCCTCAATAATCCTCTACGGACCTCCGCTGAGCTCTGTTACCCTCCCTGGATTTTCAGAAATCTCAAAAGTCCCTCCCTGTTCTTTCCCTTCTTTTCACTCCTCCCTCCAGATTCTGTTTGACAAGAAATCTGGCACGATAGTGAACAACGAGAGTGCGGAGATCATGCGAATGCTCAACTCCGAATTCAATGCCGTGGCCGCCAACCCCCACGTGGACCTCTATCCTTCTGCCATGCGGGGGGCTATCGATGGGGTGAACGAGTGGGTTGGGCCGGCGATCAACAGCGGCGTGTTCAGATGTGGATTTGCCAAGGAGCAAGCAGCTTATGATGTGGTGAGAAGGGGTTAGAGTGGGTGCTGGGAGAGAGGGTGAGGAAGGTGGGTGAGCGAGTGGGTTGGGCCGGCCATCAACAGCGGCGTGATCAAATGTGGATTTACGGAGGAGCAAGTGGCTCCGTGATTGAGACGTCTCAAAACACTTCTTCAATCACGGAGCAAGTGGCTTATGATGCGATGGGAAGGGATGCATTTTGTCCCGCCCGCCAGCGATACATATCAGTTGAATTTTGAGGCGCCTGAAAATCCCGCCCGCCAGCGACACATATCAGAAAACTCGTTTAGTGAGGCTCACTCACACCCTATCATTCCCCTCTCCTCATCTCTCATCTCTCATCTCTCTTATTCTACCAATTTCTCCCTTTTTGAGACGTCTCAAAACTCATCTCTCTTATTCTACCAATTTCTCCCTTTTTGAGACGTCTCAAAACTCATCTCTCTTATTCTACCAATTTCTCCCTTTTTGAGACGTCTCAAAACTCATCTCTCTTATTCTATCAATTTCTCCCCCACACCAGGCCATAGCAACCTGGTTCTCAGCTCTGGATCGCTGTGAGGACGCCTTATCTTGCCAGCACTACATGGCACGAGATGCCTGCACAGAGGGAGACACACCTTTCACACCTCTCCCCACCTCTCCCCACCTCTCCCCACCTCTCCTTCTCTTCACTCCCCTTCTTACTCCACGCCAGGCCATAGCTCTGGATCGCCGTGAGGACGCCTTATCTCGCTGCGCTACATGGCAGGAGAGGCCTTCACAGAAACTGACATCCTCTCTTTCCCTTCTCCTCATCTCTCTTCCTCTCTCCTACCCCCGCACCAGGCCGTGGCAACCCTCTTCTCAGCCTTGGATCGCTGTGAAGACATCTTGTCTCGCCAGCGCTACACGCAGGAGACGCCTTCACAGAGGATCACACCCTCTCTTTCCCCTCTCCTCATCCCTCATCTCTCTTCCTCTCTCCTCCCCACCACTCCAGGCCGTAGCAACCCTCTTCTCAGCCTTGGATCGCTGTGAGGACATCCTTTCAAAGCAGCGCTACATGGCAGGGGACGCGGTCACAGAGGCAGACATCCGGCTGTTTGTGGATCTGATTCGATTTGATGAGGTATGTTCACCCCTGACATAATAGATACTTTCTCTTCACATCTTGCTGTCAGCTATCAGTACAATCCTCTCTTACCGATTGTCCTCACGATCGCAATGGTGCTTGCTGCTCCGTGGAGATTTTGTTGTACTAATCTGCCAAGTTTCCTTGCTTTTGCCCGGTGTTGCATGTTTCCCTCTTTTCCAGGTGTATTACGGTCACTTCAACTGTAACAAGAGGATGATCCAGGAGTACCCAAATCTTTTCAACTACACCAAGGAAATTTTCCAGCTGCCTGGGATCGCCAGCACTGTGGACATGGTTCACATCCGCAAAAAGTTTTTCTGCAGCCCGAACGCCCTGAATCCTTTCGCCATCTGCCCGATTGGCCGTAATATTGATTATTCAGAGCCACATAACAGGAATAAGCTGCCTTTCGAGCCTCTCGTGCTGGGTACAACAAAGAGCGGGCTTTAATTGCCTGGATCCTTACATGTGTGTTTTCAGGAGGTGTAAAGCCTACCATATATCTGCCACTGTAGTTGTAATGATAGCCAATGCGTGTAATAGAGATATGTTATGTTATTGCACAGCAAAAACATAATCGAACCCCAACACAGCACATAGCTTGGCTTGCCATGTATGTGAGCATGATGAGAAGAGACCTGCTGCGGTAACATTCTGCCTCGAAGAAATTGCCTTGTTCATAAGACCCGCTAACATTTCTCATCCAAAAACATGCTCCCCTGTCTGTGGTATATCAGAACCTGGACCCGGTGATACTGAAAGCCCACCGTGCGTCTGATTCTGACGATACTGATGGACTGAATATGCTACCATTTGCCTGGCCAATGCTGGTCCAGACCACACCCCCTCCCTCCCCCCTCCCACCCTAAACCCTGACTTTTGAACTTTATTATTGTACACATCTCCTAAACCATAATGTACTACTGTAGCGAAGCAACTACTCCCACTCTATCACTCGTCCCATTCGATATCCTCATCTTCCTCACCCTCAGCCTCTCCTACCCCCACCTGTTCCGGGGTAACCACAACACCAGCCCCATCCCCTGTTCCACCCCCACTCCCCGCCCCTCTACTCACACCTCCCGCACCCCGCTCCCCTCCACCCTCCCCCCCGCTCCCCCCCACCCCACCATCCCCTCCATCCCCATCCTCCCACTCATAATCCGCTTCCTCATCCTCCTCCTGAATTGCTGCTGCTATAGGCGTAGTGGGGAGAGCTTGACTCGTGTTGAAAGGGAGAGCAGTAGCAGGAGCAGGAGGGGTGGCATATGCTCCTGCGTCCCCCTCTTCCCATGTCACATCCTCCTCCTCGTCTCCCTCCCCGGGTGCTGCTGTGTCAGCAGGAGCGACAGCAGTAGGAGTAGCTGTCGCTGTGGCAGTGTCGGTAGCAGCAGCATTTGGGGCAGCAGTATCCGCTCCACTTGCTGCTGCCGCTGCTTGTTGCTGCTGTAGCAATGCGGCATAGTACGCCTTGTAGTATTCCTGATGATACGAGGGCGGGGGAACAGGGGGGAGGGAGGCAGGTTAAAGTCGGTAGCAGCAGCGGTGGGGGCAGCAGCAGTATCCGCTTCGCCTGCTGCTGTATTGGTGCGAGTTTTGAGAATTCTCAAAAGTCGCACCATTTGGGGCATCAGCAGTATCGGCTCCGCCTGCTGCTGCCGCTGCTTGTTGCTGTTGTAGCAATGCGGCATAGTACGCCTTGTAGTATTCCTGATGATATAAGGGTGGGGGGACAGGGGGAAAGAACAGGATAAATTTGGGGAATAGGTTGGGACGGATACATCTGTTGCTGTTGTAGCCATGCGGCATAGTACGCCTTGTGGTATTCCTGATGATATGAGGGTGGGGGAACAGTGGGGAGAAGTTCAAGTTTGAGAATAGGTTGGGAGGGATACACCTGTTGCAGCAATGCGGCATAGTATGCCTTGTGGTATTCTTGATGATATGAGGGTGGGGGAACAGGGGGGAGGGGCAGGCTGCAGTTGGGGTATAGGTTGAGGGGGATTCCCTAGTTGCTGCTGTGGCAAAACGGCATAGTAAGCCTTGTATCATCCCTAAAAGAAACGCGGAGGCGCATGTGTATCAAACTAATATGTCTTAACTATACACATGATAAAAATTACGTATATATTGATATATATATGAATATATGCGTAAAAAAAAACGTTTTGTTTGCAGTATGGGGATATTCAGGAGCATGCGATCAAGTATGACCCATTGAGATTTGGACAGACGCGAAAGCAATGTACAATCACCTTCCTGACTTAGGAAAGCATTCACCTGTCCTAAATATCCAAAACAGCAACTTGAACCCCCCCCTGTTCTCCTTTGTGTGTCCAAGTTGGTGCCTTTTGAGGTGCCTCAAAAGTCAACTTGGACCCCCCCCCCGTTCCCCCCCCCCCCCCCCCCCCCTTTTTTCTCCTTTGTGTGTCCAAGTTGGTGCTTTGGTTATTTGGTGCTTGTGATTGACTGCTTTCCTAAATCAGGAAGGTGATTGATTGTACCTTTCCTCCGCTTCTGTTCAAACCTCAATGAGTCATGTTTGATCGCGCACTCCTGAATATCTTCATATTGCAAAGAAAAGATTTCAAAGCGTTTTTCTTGCAACTCATATGGAGTGTTGGAACAATAAGGAAACGAAAAGGACAGGTTTGCCACTCTATCGACCAAACCGGCTTGATTACCTCTAATACCTTGAAGAGTTGCAACTTATAAATACATGTATTATATGCTCTCATAATATATGTATCTATAAACCAAAGCTAAGTTGGAAAAAACGCAGATTCGAAATTGCGTATTGAGTTCATACGCATCTGGAATTCGTACGCTGCGTATAATGTTGAGATTCGCCAAAGTTTCCTCGGGCTGACCGAAAAAAAAAAAGTTGAGTTCACAATCCGGCGGCGAACTCAAAATTTTAGTCTCGAAGTTCAGATCTGAGTTCGCACATTGCGAATGCAACCTCACATCTGAATTTCGAAATTGTTTGTGAATCATCCACTCCTATCCACCGCTCAATAACCCACTCCATCCCCATCAATTACCAATCCCTTCCAGCTTTGTCGTAGACACTTCAATGTTAGGTCAAAATTTCCTTCGATACTTTGCGTTCGTTTTCTTCCTTTCTTATCTCACCCGCGACGATGACCTCCAGTACTACAGCAGCTCCCGTTTTCATCTCGGGCCAGCGAATTCTGTGCGTACCAGACCCCCTCCAGGCCAGCGTTCTGCCCGGGGAAAAGTTTTTTTTCCTGCCCGGTCAAGCGGATTCTTGTGCGTACCAGACCCCTCACGACCAGCGTTTTGCGTTTAGACGCTAGCGTTTATACGAAAGCGTAGTAAACGCAAAACACGTTTTTGCCAACATAGTACCAAAGCTCACCTGTAGTCTCTGCTGCTCTGCCTCTTCCTCTGCAGACAACCCCCCCGCCGCACCCTCCCCCGCTCCCCCATCCCCTTCCCCCGCTCCCCCTTCCCCGCCCTCCCCTTCGCCCCCCGGCTTCTCCTCCTCCACCTCCCCTCTCTGCGCAGCGGTCAGCACCATGCCCTCTCGTATAGCCCACTTGGGAATGACCTTCATCTCTGCCGGCTTGGTCAACGCCCCTTCCCCTCCTCCTCCCCCTCCTCCTCCTCCCGCCCCTCCTGCTCCACCACCCTCGTCCTCCCCTCCAATCGAAACCTCCACCTGTGTTTGAGGGAGCGCGCATGGGGTGGGTGGGGCAAGGGAGACGGGGGTAGTGGAGAATCAGTCAGCACCATGCCCTCTCGTATGGCCCACTTGGGAATGACCTTCATCTCTGCTGGCTTGGTCAACCCCCTCCTCCCCTTCCTCCCGCTGCCCCACCAGCACCAGCAACATCCTCTCCCCCGATTGAAACCTCCACCTGCGTTTTGGGTGAGGTGGGTGGGGTAAACAAAAAGGGGCTTTAAGATCTTTGGTACCAACCCAAGCACCATTCCCTCTCTGCGCAGCGGTCAGCACCATGCCCTCTCGTATGGCCCATTTGGGAATAACTTTCATTTCTGCCGGCTTGGTCAACACCCCTCCCGTGTCTTGCCCATGAAGGAAAGGGGAGTCGACTCAACCGAGGGAGAGCCTTGGGGATCTCCCCCCCCACGGCTGCTGCCCTCTGTGCTGGCGACGCTTTGCAGGCTTAGAGGCTTCAACTCCCACTCAAGAAAGGCACAACCCACCCACCAGTCCTCACCCTGCAATCCACCTACCAGTGTCTCGCCCATGAAGGGAAGAGGAGTCGACCCAGCACCCACTCTCCCCCCCGCGGCCCCGCCAACCGGGGGAGAGACTTGGAAGTTTAGAGGCTTCAACTCCCACTCAACCAAACCTTGTGAAACGTACCCGTGTCTCGCCCACGAAGGGCAGGGAGGTGGACCCAGCACCCCCTCCCCCCGGCCCTGCCAGCCGGAGGAGGGCCTTGGGGATCTCCCCCCCACTGCACCTGCCCTCTGTGCTGGCGACGCCTTGCAGGCTTGCGCTGCCTTGGGAACTCCCCACCCTTCTGACAAGTGAAACGTACCCGCGTCTCCCCCATGAAAGGAAGAGGAGTCGAACCGGCGCCCCCACCCCCCGGCCCTGCCAGACAGGGGAGAGCCTTGGGGATCTCCCCCCCCACTGCGGCTGCCCTCTGTGCTGGCGACGCCTTGCAGGCTTAGAGGCTTGAATTCTTACTCTGTCATTCCCACCCAGACAAGTGAAAGAAACGTACCCGTGTTTCCCCCATGAAGGGCAGAGGGGTAGACCCGGCACCCCCTCCCCCTGGCCCGGCCAGACGGGGGAGGGCCTTGGGGATCTCCCCCCCCACTGCGGCTGCCCTCTGTGCTGGCGACGCCTTGGCCTCCCATTCGGATAGAGACCCGAAGTAGGGCGGCGTGAGGTCCTTGACCTTCACTATCTGCTCCATGAGGGGCTTCAGTTGGCGCTGGGGAAGGGCAGGGCAGGGCGATGGGAGAGGGCAGGGCAGGGCGATGGGA
Source organism: Closterium sp. Naga37s-1 (assembly GCA_947471745.1). NCBI lineage: Eukaryota > Viridiplantae > Streptophyta > Zygnematophyceae > Desmidiales > Closteriaceae > Closterium > Closterium sp. Naga37s-1. Next base: position 4,584,697 of record CANJKZ010000084.1, on the reverse strand, counting down.
GAGGGCAGGGCAGGGCGATGGGAGAGGGCAGGGCAGGGCGATGGGAGAGGGCAGGGCAGGGCGATGGGAGAGGGCAGGGCAGGGCGATGGGAGAGGGCAGGGCAGTGCGATGGGAGAGGGCAGGGCAGGGCGATGGGAGAGGGCAGGGCAGGGCGATGGGAGAGGGCAGGGCAGGGCGATGGGAGAGGGCAGGGCAGGGCGATGGGAGAGGGCAGGGCAGGGCGATGGGAGAGGGCAGGGCAGGGCGATGGGAGAGGGCAGGGCAGGGCGATGGGAGAGGGCAGGGCAGGGCGATGGGAGAGGGCAGGGCAGGGCGATGGGACAGTGAGGGTAAGGAAAACCTGATGAGCCTTGGCCTCCCACTCGGATAGAGTCGATTTTTGAGTCGACTCAAAAATAGAGTCGATTTTTGAGTCGACTCAAAAACCTGATGAGCCTTGGCCTCCCACTCGGATAGAGACCCGACGTAGGGCGGCGTGAGGTCCTTCACTTTCACTATCTGCTCCATCGGGGGTTTTAGTTGGCGCTGGGAGAGGGGAGAAGAGGGAGGGGAAGGGGAGGAGGCAGGGCAAGGGGGAGGGGAACAGAGGTGGCGACGCCTTCACCTTCGCTCTTTTTGAGGCGCCCCCCCAAACTCCATCAGGGGCTTCAGTTGGCGCTGGGGGTGGGGAGGAGGGTAGGTGGGTGGGTGGGAGGGCAATGAAAAAAAAAAAAAAAAACATATTCGCGCCTGTTCGGATCGAACCGCTTCGAGTTCAGTTCAGTTCAGCATCATGCACAGTCTAATTTTGTCCTCTCTTTTTTCTTACGTCCACTTTTGAGTCGACTCAGAACTAGTTCAGTTTTGAGTCGACTCAATACGAGTTCAGTTCAGCATCATGCCTAATCTAATTTTGAGACGTCTCACGTGTAGAGAGGGTGTTTTTGAGACGTCTCAAAAACCGCTTCGAGTTCAGTTCAGCATCATGCCTAATCTATTTTTGTCAACTCTTTTTTCTTACGTCCACTCATCCCAACGCCCTGTCCACTCACCTCGAATCTCGCCAGCATGTCTTGAAGCGCCTCTTTCTTCTTCTTCCTTGTGTTATCCACCCCATCCTCCTTCCCTCCCCATATTCCCACCCCTCTTCCCTCCCTCCCTCCCATCTTCCTGACCATCCACTCACCTCGAACCTCGCCAGCAAGTTTTGAAGCGCCTCTTTCTTCCTCTTCCTCGTGTTATCCTCCCCATCCCTCCCTCCTCCCCCACCCCCGCCCCTTTTCTATATTCCCATCTCCTCTTCCTTCCATAACCATCTCTACCACTCCCCACTCACCTCGAACCTCGCCAGCAAGTTTTGAAGCGCCTCTTTCTTCCTCTTCCTCGTGTTATCCTCCCCATCCCTCCCTCCTCCCCCACCCCCGCCCCTTTTCTATATTCCCATCTCCTCTTCCTTCCATAACCATCTCTAACTCCCCACTCACCTCGAACCTCGCCAGCAAGTTTTGAAGCGCCTCTTTCTTCCTCTTCCTTCCGTAACCATCTCTACCACTCCCCACTCACCTCGAACCTCGCCAGCATGTCTTGAAGCGCCTCTTTCTTCCTCTTCCTTCCGTAACCATCTCTACCACTCCCCACTCACCTCGAACCTCGCCAGCAAGTTTTGAAGCGCCTCTTTCTTCCTCTTCCTTCCGTAACCATCTCTACCACTCCCCACTCACCTCGAACCTCGCCAGCATGTCTTGAAGCGCCTCTTTCTTCCTCTTCCTTCCGTAACCATCTCTACCACTCCCCACTCACCTCGAACCTCGCCAGCATGTCTTGAAGCGCCTCTTTCTTCCTCTTCCTTCCGTAACCATCTCTACCACTCCCCACTCACCTCGAACCTCGCCAGCATGTTTTGAAGAGCCTCTTTCTTCTTCTTCCGTGTATTATCCTCCCCATCCACCCCTCCCCCTCCGCCTCCCCCTCCCAGCATGTCCGATTCTGCCTCCAGCTCTGAGTGGCAGCGCTCGCACTTGAGGTTGAAATCAACTGGATCGATGAGTCTGTCTGTATCTAGTGTGGAATACCTGATTATATGGGGGAGGGGAAAGAGATGACAGAAGGTCAATAAGTCAACCAAGTCAATCCCTCCCCTCCGCCTCCCCCGCCCAGCATATTAGATTCCGCCTCCAGCTCTGAGTGGCAGCGCTCGCACTTGAGATTGAAGTCCACTGGATCGATGAGTCTGTCCGTATCCAACGTGGAGCATCAGACAGGCAGAGGAAGAGAACAGACAGACAGGTACATAGGGTCAACCCCTCCCAGCATGCCTACCAGCATGCCTCCAGCTCTGAGTGGCAGCGCTCGCACTTGAGATTGAAGTCCACGGGATCGATGAGTCTGTCCGTATCCAATGTGGAGACACCCACCTGGCCTTGCAGTGCGGGTTGGGGCCTGTGTTGCAGAAGACGCTGGGTGCGTCCTGCGTCTTGCGTCTGGACCCGTCCAGACGCAGGACGCACCTTTAGACGCAAGACGCATGGGCTATTTTTTTTCGGGCTGACCGAAAAAAAATTAACCAGGCGCGACATTGCCTTTCGCGATTTCGACGCGAATGTCGAAATCGCGAAATTTTGCCCCCCCCAAACGAATTCGACCGTAAAAAACAGCCCACAACCCTAAAACGAAACCCCCCCCTAACCAAAATTGAAACGCATCCTACTCAACCGCACAGCATCTACTCAACCAAACCAATGTTGCTTACCACCAAGAGGATTTAGGAGCACAAATGCTTCATTTGTGCTCCTCCTCTTTAATTCAACCCAATTCTCCTTGGAAAACCCTTGGGGGTTTAGTTTTTTTCTCACCTAACTTATGGCTTCTCCTAGTTCTTCCTCCTCCGCTACCAAGCATGACGATGCCCTAAACATTTGGCTGAAATGGAACTCAAAACATTTGAAAAAAAATGGTATCCTAAACATTTGGCTGAAATGTGAGCTACGTCCATCCCCCCTCCCCCCCCCCCAACCCGTGCCCCATTGGAGTTTTTCTTGTGCTGCCCGATCTTTTGTTTAGCCTGCCTGAGCATGCGTCTTTTTCAGCGTCTAAAAGGCCTACTCAAGCGTCTTGCGTCTAGGACGCAGCGTCTAGACGCACTGCGTCCTACAGACGCAGGACGCGTCTTCTGGAACACAGGTTGGGGCACAGCAGGTACATGACCTCCTTGCGACTGTCGAGCTTTGAGACAGTGTCTCAAAGCACAGTGGGGCAGCCTACCAAACAGCACACAATGGAGCAGCAGCAGCAACAGTGGGGGCAGCAGGGAGAGACACCCACCTGGCCTTGCAGTGCGGGTTGGGGCACAGCAGGTGCATAACCTCCTTTTGGCTGCCAGAGCAAGCAGAATGGAGCAGCACCCATGTTCGGCGCAGCAGCAACAAGGGCAGGCAAGGAACGGCACCCACCGGGCCTTGCAGTGCGGGTTGGGGCACAGCAGGTACATGACCTCCTTGCGACTGTCTAGCTCGTCCTTAATAGCCTTCTTCGCCCGGTGAATGCGGTACCTGACAACGTCATAGATCTGTCAGGTTGAGAGGCAAGTGGCATGTGGGGGAGGAACGAACAGGGGGGGCTTTTGAGGCGCCTCAAAACTCGTCCTTAATAGCCTTCTTCGCCCGGTGAATGCGGTACCTGACAACGTCATAGATCTGTCAGGTTGAGAGGCAAGTGGCATGTGGGGGAGGAACGAACAGGGGGGGCTTTTGAGGTGCCTCAAAACTCGTCCTTAATAGCCTTCTTCGCCCGGTGAATGCGGTACCTGACAACGTCATAGATCTGTCAGGTTGAGAGGCAAGTGGCATGTGGGGGAGGAACGAACAGGGGGGAGGTCAATCTGCCTGGCAGGTACTGATGCATGCGGTACTGATGCATGCGGTACTGATGCATGCGGTACTGATGCATGCGGTGGAGAATCATGTACGTACCTGGGGGTTGCAATACGCACCTGGGGGTGGTGCAGGCAGCAGTAGGAGTGGGAGTGCTGCTTCGGCTTCTGCCCTAGCTTGCCTTTCCACTTCGATATTATTAGTGCTTGTAAGAAAGGCGGCTACATGTACAATACATACCTGGGGGTAGTGCAGGCAGCAGTAGGAGTGGGAGTGCTCCTTCGGCTTCCCTTCCCACTTCGACCCCTCACCTTCCACCTTCCCTTCCATCCCCTCCTCCTGAGTCATCTCAATAGTGAATAAGACTGTTGCAGACATACCTGGGGGTAGTGCAGGCAGCAGTAGGAGTGGGAGTGCTGCTTCGGCTTCCCTTCCCATTTCTACCCCTCACCTTCCACCTTCCCTTCCATCCCCTCCTCCTGAGTCATCTCAATAGTGAATAAGACTGTTGCAGACATACCTGGGGGTAGTGCAGGCAGCAGTAGGAGTGGGAGTGCTGCTTTGGCTTCTGCCCCGGCTTGCCTTCCCATTTCGACCCCTCGCCTTCCCCCTCCCCTTCCTTCCCCTCCTCCCCCTCCCCCTTCTGTTTCTTGGCTGCTCTCGTGTTCTGCATAGGAAGACGAGGTTGGGGTGTTGGGTAAACGTTGAGGGAGAGGAGAAGAGGAAAGATATATCGAAACGGACGCACACAGCAAGCTGCTACGCTCCACTCTCTCCTGCCTCTACGTCTTGTCTACTCTACTGCTCTGCATAGCACAGCACTTCAAGTGACTACTACTCACCACCACACCACACCACACCACACTGTAACACACGCGTACTCCTCCATTAACACACTCCACCGCCCTCACCTCCTTCCTGTGCTCGCGCACGATCATTAATTCCTCCTCCAGCATCTTCAGCGTCCGCCTCAGCTGCTTCAAGTGGTTACCACCCACTGCACTAAACCGCACCACCATATCACACATAAACTCCACCACACCCCACCACACCGCACCGCACCACACCCCACCGCACTCACCTCCTTCCTGTGCTCGCGCACGATCATCAGCTCCTCCTCCAGCATCTTCAATGTCCGCCTCAGCTGCTTCGGGTGCAGATGCAGCTGCCGTGCCAACTCCTCCTCTCTCATCCACTGCCGCCTGTTGGGTGGCAAAGGGAGAGAAAGACAGGGAAACAGAAAAGGAAACATTGCTACATGAGCAACTCAGCTGCTTCGGGTGCACACGCAGCTGCCGTGCCAGCTCCTCCTCCCGCATCCACTGCCGCCTGGTGGAGAGGGGGATGAGATAGGGAGGTTAAGGCACAGAGCGAAGGAGCAGAGATGTGTTGTCACATAAGTCACTCACATGCAGCTGCCGTGCCAGCTCCTCCTCCTGCATCCACTGCCGCCTGCTTGAGGCGGGAGGGAGGTTGAGGGGAGGGGGTACTTGAATTGATAAACAATGTACCGACATTGATCCTTGATATTTACCGGCCAGTCAAGTAAGGAAAACAAACAAGCAAAAATAAATTGTACCTTGTAAGGGCATCGAGGACGACTATAGTGAGTCCCTTGGTCTCCCCTCCGCATATCCGCTCTGCCTTGCGACTGGCACCCTTATCCTTCTCCTTCTCTTTCTCCTTCTCCTTCTCCTTGTCTTTATCCTTCTCCTCATCTGTTACATCGTCGTCGTAAAATGCACGAGCCACTAGTTTCACCAGCCTGCAAGAGTAGAGAGAGCGTGAGCAGAAAATGGAAATAAAAAAGAATTTGGATATATTACTAGCCACTAGTTTCACAAGCCTGCGGTACAGATGAGGAAAGATTGGAGTCGGAAAGGAGATACGTAATTGGACTAATTACAAGCCTCTGGGGCTGTTGCGTAGGTGATAACAGGGGACGGTAGTGACGGTACCGCTTCTGACAATAGCGAGAGCACTACAGAGGCAACACGAGCGAGCACGTACCGACGGAAAGGCTCAACGCTGCTCATGGTGCTTCACTCGCTATGGCCTGATCATGCGATGGGTTGACGTGACGATTGTCGTTGCGTTGAGAACTCTCAGACACTAACTGAGCTCATGGCGGGTTCGCACGCGATGGCCTTATCGGGAATCCTCAGAGATTAACAAAGCTTATGGGGCTGCTGCTGCTGTTCATGGCCAGTAAGCAATCAGTATAAGATTCTTAAAAACTCGTTGAGCTCATGACGATGCTCATGGCTGTTACGGGTCGCCTGGTTGCGCATTCTCCACGTCGGAATCGGCCACGTGTGCTACTCCCCTTGAGCTGCTAGCGCCTTCAGCTAGATACCGCGGCTTCAATGCTCTCACAATCAGCTGCGGAGATAGAGCGATTATATCGAAAGGATATTAATTTACTTGTAGCTTGCGGCCTGCTCCGAAGTCCCTGGTTTCAAGGCGGTGTGAGGGAGGGCGAGGACCTGCTTGAATAAATTTGGCGGCCGCTCGCCTTGCCTCTTTGCTCCTCTTCATAAAGAGGTTGGCTTTTGTGTAAAACCTAACAAAAACATGCTAGCGCGTATGAGCATATTACCTACATTTAAGTGTTCAATTCTGAGATTGATGCGCTTATAAAGAGATATTTGATCCATAGTGAAAATTTATCACATCATAAAATGGAGATCGCTTAGAAATCGTTCTTAAGGATGTGATTTTACGTGTCAAAACGCTCATAGATATTACATTGAGTTCAGCAAGGTTACGTATACACGCTTATTCGCCTAGTCGAGCTCAAGCCACTAACGCATTTCACTGCAAACCGCAAAGTTCCGTCTGACAGCTCCTTCCGTCCCTTCAGCCACCTGTTTCCCGCGTTTTTCAGAAACTTTTGAATTCTCGCACTTCAGCATTCCCAAGGTGGATGGTTCATTTCATTTCACTTCTCCAGATTGCACCTAAGAAAGCCTCGGGATTAGGACAAGCTTGGGAGATTCCGTCAAATTCCTGACACTGAAAGCAGGAGCCGATAACTAAACGCTAGACGTATTTCGGAGTTCCCAAGACTGATCCATGCTACCTAACGTTCTACCTGCTTGCCATCCTCCGTGCATATGTCAGATCCCCTTCCATTCAATAGTTTCCACTTTCACTGCTTTCGCCGCCACCTCCATCTTCGGTCGGTCGGTTCAGTATTGAGAAATTCAGCTTAGACTAGGACCCCGTACACTCCGGGATTTTCTTTAGACTACGTCCCTTTTCTTTAGACTACGTCGTTTCTCTTTAGACTAGGACCTCCGACCCGTTGAAGTATCATTGTCCCTTGAAATGGACGTCGCAGAGGTGCTACCTCACTCTGGCGCCTGCAGCCTGTCTCCCGACGGCCGGTGCCTCGCCGTCGCGCAGGGGAAGAAGCTGCACCTGCGCTCCGTACCGACTCTCGAGGCAAGTAATAGTGTTCGGTACCTACTGCTCAATTTCCTGTATTCGCCTCACACTCTCCCCCGACGGCCGGTGCCTCCCCGTCGCAATGGGAAAGAGGCTGCACCTGCGCTCCGTACCGTCTCTCCCGGCAACTAATATGTTTCCTATAACCATCTCATGCATATCTCGACTGCTGGCTGGCGCTAACAACTTGAACCAGCAGTCTGCACGAATCTATTTTTTTTTTTTACAGTGTTTCTGAAACGATTGGAGCGTTTGTTGTTTCGTCCGATTGCCATCCACCTTACTCTTCTTGTCCCCCGTCTCCTCCCCTCCCTACCTGCCGATCTGTGATCTCTGTCCCCGGTATGCCCCCACTCAATTCAACTACAGGACCTCCGAACGTGCACCTGCACCGGGCCGATCTCAGCCGTCGAATGGGCTCCTGATTCCACGATGGTGTTCGCAGCTTGCTACTCACAAGCTACAGTGCATGTAAGCTACAGAGCGTGTAAGCTACAGGGCGTGTAAGCTACAGTGCACGTAAGCTACAGTTTATGTAAGCTAAAGTGCATGTAAGGTACAGCATGTAAGCTATGGTTAACGTGCATGTAAGCAACAGTGCGTGTAAATTACAGTGCATACACGGAGCTAATTCACCATAAACTAGAGTAGAAGGCACCCTGGCCCCTAGTTCCGGTTATCGCATGTGAAAACCCATATCTCATATCACACCCTTCCTTCATATCATACCGCTGTTTTTCCTTTGCTTTAAGCCTCCTGCACGCACGCAGCTCACTGAGCTATGTCTGGATCTCATATCACACCCTTCCTTCACGTGTGGGCCGTGGCTCTCCCTGATTGGTCCGCCACGGTGCACGAGGACGAGACAGCAGGCCTGCTGCACGCTGCATGGGCCCCGGATTCCACGCACACATGCTGAATCTCCTCTTATCGCGTACAATAACCCCCTCGTTTCAGGTGTGGGCCGTGGCTCTCCCTGACTGGTCCGCCACAGTGCACGAGGACGAGACAGCAGGCTTGCTGCACGCTGCATGGGCTCCGGACTCCACCCACCTGCTGCTCTCCTCGGACCACAGGCTCCGTGTGACTATATGGAACGTGACTTCCAGGTAAATATATGGAATGTCCATCCTAGATGACTTTAGGGGAGGTGACTGCCGTTTTTAGTGTAAGGAGTGTCACTTCCAAGTGACTACATGAAAGGGTCACTTCCAGGTGACCACGTAGAATAGAATGTTATTTCCAGGTGACTATACGCAATGCGACTTCCAGGTGATTGTATGGAATACCAGTGCACACCCCCTTGCTCTTGCACCTTGTGCGCCCTCTCCCTCTCCCCCCAGACCATCTTTCTCCCTTTCCCCATTTTGCTGATCCCCCCCGCAGCCAGTCTCCCCCAATGTACATCCCCCTGCCCAAGCACCCCATACCATACAGCTCTCTCCTTTTCCCTCAACCTCCTCGTTCACTCCAGTCCCTTACCATCCCCTTTGCTTCGTTCTCCCTTCTCTCTTCCCTTCTCCTTTGCCTTTTCTCCCTTCACATCCCCACCCCACAGCCAGTCTCCCCCAGTGCACATTCCCCTACCCAAGCACCTTATCCGCGCCCTCGCCTTCTCTTCCAACCACCTCCTCTGTTACAGTCCCCAAAACCACCATCTTTCATTTTGTTTTCCTCCCCTCCCCCTCTCCTGCTAATCCTCGCAGCCAGTCACCCCCAGTGCACATCCCCCTGCCCAAGCACCCCATCCGCGCCCTCGCCTTCTCTACCAACCACCTCCTCCTAGCAGCCCTCAAAACACCAACTTTCACTTCCAACCCCCTCTGTATTATCCTTCCTTTCCGCACCCCTGCGAATCCCCACAGCCAGTCTCCCCCAGTGCACATCCTGCTGCCCAAGCACCCCATCCGCGCCCTCGCCTTCTCTACCAATCACCTCCTCCTAGCAGCCCTCAAAACACCAACTTTCACTTCCAACCCCCTCTGTATTTTCCTTCCTTTCCGCACCCCTGCGAATCCCCACAGCCAGTCTCCCCCAGTGCACATCCTGCTGCCCAAGCACCCCATCCGCGCCCTCGCCTTCTCTACCAACCACCTCCTCCTAGCAGCCCTCAAAACACCAACTTTCACTTCCAACCCCCTCTGTATTTTCCTTCCTTTCCGCACCCCTGCGAATCCCCACAGCCAGTCTCCCCCAGTGCACATCCTGCTGCCCAAGCACCCCATCCGCGCCCTCGCCTTCGCTACCAACCACCTCCTCCTAGCAGCCCTCAAAACACCAACTTTCACTTCCAACCCCCTCTGTATTTTCCTTCCTTTCCGCACCCCTGCGAATCCCCACAGCCAGTCTCCCCCAGTGCACATCCTGCTGCCCAAGCACCCCATCCGCGCCCTCGCCTTCTCTACCAACCACCTCCTCCTAGCAGTCCTCAAAACACCAACTTTCACTTCCAACCCCCTCTGTATTTTCCTTCCTTTCCGCACCCCTGCGAATCCCCACAGCCAGTCTCCCCCAGTGCACATCCTGCTGCCCAAGCACCCCATCCGCGCCCTCGCCTTCGCTACCAACCACCTCCTCCTAGCAGCCCTCAAAACACCAACTTTCACTTCCAACCCCCTCTGTATTTTCCTTCCTTTCCGCACCCCTGCGAATCCCCACAGCCAGTCTCCCCCAGTGCACATCCTGCTGCCCAAGCACCCCATCCGCGCCCTCGCCTTCTCTACCAACCACCTCCTCCTAGCAGCCCTCAAAACACCAACTTTCACTTCCAACCCCCTCTGTATTTTCCTTCCTTTCCGCACCCCTGCGAATCCCCACAGCCAGTCTCCCCCAGTGCACATCCTGCTGCCCAAGCACCCCATCCGCGCCCTCGCCTTCTCTACCAACCACCTCCTCCTAGCAGCCCTCAAAACACCAACTTTCACTTCCAACCCCCTCTGTATTTTCCTTCCTTTCCGCACCCCTGCGAATCCCCACAGCCAGTCTCCCCCAGTGCACATCCTGCTGCCCAAGCACCCCATCCGCGCCCTCGCCTTCTCTACCAACCACCTCCTCCGTATCATTGCCTAACTCATCCCCCTTGCTCCTTTTTCCGTTGTCCTGTATTTTGAGGCGCCTCAAAATCCGCGTGCAGTGAGGTGTATTTTGAGGCACCTCAAAATACACCTCGCCTTCTCCCCCAACCACCTCCTCCGTATCATTGCCTAAATCATTCCCCTTGCTCCTTTTTCCGTTGTCCTGTCCCTTTCCCACCCCACAGCCAGTCTCCCCCAGTGCACTTCCCGCTGCCCAAGCACCCTGTCCGCGCCCTCGCCTTCTCACCCAATCACCTCCTCCTAGCAGCCCTCCACTCGCTCCCGTCCAATCAAAGCATGCCACCTGCCGCTGCCACCCCTGCTGCTACTGGGGCTACGGAATTCGGGGCTGCTGCTGGTGCTGCTGGTGCTGCTGGTGCTGCTGCTGGTGTTGGTGCTGGTAGTGCCAATGCTAGAAGAACGAGTGAGAGCTCTGCTGTGGGGTTGGGAGGGGTGCAAGGAGTTAGAACAGAGGCAAGAGGAGGAGCACGAAGAGCATCTGCTGTAGCAGGGGGGGGAGGCGGAAGGGGAGGAGGAGGGGGAGGGGGGGCAGCGGGGCAGAGTCGTGACGTGGTGAGCCTGTACGCTTGTGACACGTGGCAGGAGGTGGTTTGCTTCCGCACGGACACTGTGGACGCTGCTGACGTGGCATGGGCGGCTGAGGGCAGTGGGGTTATCGTCTGGGATCACCCAATGGAATTCAGGGTACGTGAGCTATCTTGGACGAAAAAACAAATATTGGCTACATCTTATCAGGTGAATTCAGCTATCGTGTCGACTGTTGATGGGCAGCAAACGCGAGTTTAGTTGCATCTTATAACATCTCCCTCCCTTTCTTCCACCTCTCTCTCCTTTCTAACCCACTAGCTGCTGGTCTTCTCACAATCCGGAGAGCCCCAGACACACAGTTGCACAGAGTTGACCTAGCCAGGGCTAGGAGTCAGAATGCGTACCTAGCCACGCATCCAGAGTTGACCTAGCCAGGGCTAGGTGTCAGCACCTCCTCTACCCCTCTCTCAAATGGTCCTTTGTATCAATTCAGCGGCGGTACAAGCATACGGTTTGATTTGTGGTTCCCTTTAGACCCTCTGCCCCATTGGCCCATCTCTCTCCCTCTTCCCCCCTTCCTCTCACCTTCTCATCCCCACCAGCTGCTGCTCTTCTCCCCCTCTGGCGAGCCCCAAGCACGCATAGAGCTTCCCTGGCTGGGGCTGGGGGTCAGGGCTGTTAACTCAGTTTTCTTACCCAATTACTCTCAACACCTCCTCACATCCCCTTTCCCCATCTCTACTCTCACTCAACCCCCATCACCCCCACCAGCTGCTGCTCTTCTCACCCTCTGGCGAGCCCCAAGCACGCATAGAGCTTCCCTGGCCAGGGCTGGGGGTCAGGGCTGTTGCCCCCTCCCCTGCCTTTTCACTTGGCGCTGCTTCGCACTCCATTGCCCCTTGCAACGCAAACAGCAGCAGCAGCAGCACAGGCGGCGGTTCAGGTGCCCTGCCAGGTGCTTCTTCAGGTGCTCTGGTGGCGGTGGGTTGTTCGGCCGACCGCCTGCTGCGAGTCTTCCGGGCGGCGGACGGGCAGCCAGTAGTGGAGCTGCCGCACGCGCCAGCTGTCAAAATCACACTGGCTGCTGCTGCCGTGGTGTACGAGGTGTGTGAGAAGTGGTGTGTGTGTGTGTGTGTGTGCGGTGTGGTGGTGTGCGCGAGAGATTGGTGTGGTTGCTCTCAGAGTCTCAGAGACATGCTTTCCGTGAAACGAAGAATCAAAATTGCACATCTTGGCGCAACAAGGCCTCTAATTCCTCATCCCTTCCCATCCCGTCCCACCCCTTCCCACCCCTTTCCACCCCATCCATTTCATCGACCACTCCTCCACCCCCAGGAATGCCTTGGGGTTTCTGAAGCTGCCACCACTATGGCACCAGGTGAGTTGTGTCCTGATAGCATGTGTCCTGTCATGCCATGTGCGTTCTGTCCTGATACCATGTGATAAGTGTGTTAGCTTCGTCCTGATAGCATCAGATACGTGTTGAATTCAGTCCTGATAGCATATGCATTGTGTTCTGATATCAGGTGCGTTTGTGTCCTGATACCAAGTGTGATGTGAAACCTGTAGGATATTTTTGAGGTCATATGGCATAAGATATGGCATGTTGAGTCTTCTTATTGTATAGCATATTCCGAATACATAAACTGGGGAAAATAATTAACTAGAAACACATATTCTTTTTTAACTGATCCGTCCCGTTTTGCAGAAGCCCACGAGGAGGAAGACGTGGAAATCGTTTCATACAGGGTGCTTGAGCTGCCCGTTCAGCTGCCCGTCCAGAAGCCTCCAGTTGACAAGCCCAACCCAAAACAAGGAGTTGGTAAGTCTGTGCTGGGGGTGTGAATCTTGTGGAATTTGTTTGGGTGGTTGAAATAACCTGAGATGGGCTGAGATTGACTGAGAATGGCTGAGATTTACTGAGATTGGCTGAATTCGACTGAGCTTGACCGGGCTTGACTGTTATTCGGCTTGACTGAGCTTGACTGAGCTTGACTGAGATTGGCTGAGTTTGACTGAGATTGGCTGAAACTGACTGAGCTGTACTGTGATTGATGTAGCTTGATTGAGCTTGCCTGAGCTTGACTGAGTTTTGACTGACCTTGCCTGAGCTTTGTTGAGATCTCTCTACTCCCCCCTCCTCTCCTCTTCTCTTCTTGCCTCACACCCTCCATCCCCAATGCTTCCCGTGCTGCTGCAATGTCAGGGGCCGTGCACCGTTTTGCAGTTGCCTATTCTGCCAGTCAAGCTCATCCTCCTTTAAAACACCCCACCCATCCCCATGTAGAGAGGGTGTTTTTGAGACGTCTCAAAAACACCCTCTCTACACGTCTCAAAAACACCCTCTCTACACGTGGCTTTTGAGACGTCTCAAAAGCAGTTGCCCATTCTGCCATTCAAGCTCTTCCTCCTTTAAAACACCCCACCCATCCCCAACCCCCAACACCCCCATTCCCCCCCACTCCTCTCCCCGCTCCAGGTCCCATACAGTGGAGTGCCAATCGGTAGTACCTAACCACCCGCTGCGATGACATCCCAAACAACACACCCATTCCCACCACCCAACGGTCCCCTCCCCCCTCCCCTTCACCCCCCTGCTTTATTCTTTTCCACCCTCCAGGTCTCATACAGTGGAGTGCCACCGGGGAGTACCTAGCCACGCGCTGCGATGACATCCCGACCGTCCTTTGGATCTGGGCGGCACGACGCAAGTTTGAGCTGGCGGCGGTGCTGCTGCAGCGTCAGCCAATCAGGGCGGCTGCCTGGCACCCGTCGGTTCCTTCCATTGCATTTTGCTCCGGTACACCACATTTATTTACGTGGAAGCCGGTAAAAGTAAGCGATGGTGTGAGCAATAAAAGGGTTGATGATGGTGGAAGCACGGAAGGGGTTGACGGTGCTGGAGCAGCAGATGCAGTAGTACAAAAGGAAAGGGTGAGTAGCAGTTCGGCATCTACGTTTCGTGTGCGGGATGGCATGGCTGTTTGTGATTTGGAGTGGGACAAAGAAGGTCGTTGCATTTTGTTGAAGGACAAGCAAAAGTGCTGCATTGCGCTGCCTGCTTTTCATACCTTAGATTGAAAGTGCAACGAGTTTTGTTTGTGGCTGCTGTATATACATCTTTTTTGGCGGCTAGCTTGTTACAATCAGTATCTAATGAGGGTGACACAATTCTCGCTTTAGCATGTCTTGCGAAAGCTCGTTACGAGCTGTATAAAACCGCTTCCCTGCAAAATAATAACGTTCCCAATCAAGAGGTTTGAAGCAGGGCACAATCTGTTTGCTTTCTGTGTCGACCCTTTTCGAAGGGCTGATGGAACTCGCCTCAGTTTTCAGGTGTCGTACAGATATAAATTACCCAACCGACAATAACTCGGGAGATGACGAACCAGAACCCGATTACGCTGTCGCTTTTTGGCGGAGTGGTTGAGAACATCATGAAATATCAGGACTCGGTAATGAAAACAATTTCTAGCCGTACCCTGACATGGGCTACGGCGGTTCAATTCCTCTGTTGACCTTCACTTGGGGCCATGTGTGCTGTGTGCACCATAACTTACGGTTTGGGATGCTATGAACCCATGGATGCCAAAGAAAGCATAACTACAGACGCTTAGGAAAGTCGGTTGCTGGAAAATATTTTCCGGAGTGGAGACTTCGCTGTTGGGAAGCAGCTAGGGACGGCATTCGTGCGTTCTCTAGCAGCTCTCGGAGAGATTACGACTCGGAAATTCAGATTAAGACGAAGGGATACATATTACGAACTGAAATTGTAAAGTTCGACGCGGAATCTCTCACGACGCTGCCTCGACGAGCATTTTTCAATTCCATTCTGGTTACCGTGTATCTCCTCATCAGATTTCTGGGCTTTTTTCTGGAAGCAGATCTTCCGTCCCTTGCGTTGCTCTGTCTCGACGAGGCGTGACGACGAGCCGCGAAGACGAGGCGTGAAGCAGCAGCCATGGATCCGCTAGACGAGCTCATGAAGCTGCAGGTGAGCCTTCTCACGTCGCATGAAACAGTTTTGTGAGTCGACTCAAAGGTTACCGTATGGCTCCGGATAGTAGCGCACGTGCGCTTATAATAAAATCGATTTTTTTAAGGGAGGCGCTTCTAAATGAGTTTTGGGCATAAGCGCCGGCGCTTATATAATGACAAATACAAATATATATATTTAGAGCACCAGATTGTACATTTTATTCTTGCCATTTCAACCGAGGCGAAATGTTTTAGCGTCACAAAGCAGAATCGCGCGCAAGCGAGATTCTGCCAACACACAGAGGCAAAGACACATCATGCCACTGGACGCGCAGCCAGTCAGGTCTTCGCGAGTCAAACGAAGCGAAATTGAAAAAAGACTCGCTGCAGAAAGTAATATCGTTACCATTTTAAACATGATTTCAAATTAAAATTGTATGTGCGCTTATAATAAGTAAAGGGTTTACAGGGGGGGCGCTTATAATCGAGTTTCGGCCATAAGCGCCATGCTCCAGATATAAGCGCCGGCGCCTTTAATCGGACGGCGCCTATATCCGGGGCCATACGGTACTTGCGTTACTTCGTCTCAACAAGACGCGCACCGCAACCATGGATCCGCTAGACGAGCTTATGGAACAGTGGGTTGTCTTTCTGTCATCCCGCTTTCCGTCTGCTATTAGACGCT
Source organism: Closterium sp. Naga37s-1 (assembly GCA_947471745.1). Classification (NCBI taxonomy): domain Eukaryota; kingdom Viridiplantae; phylum Streptophyta; class Zygnematophyceae; order Desmidiales; family Closteriaceae; genus Closterium; species Closterium sp. Naga37s-1. The sequence continues at coordinate 4,569,112 of CANJKZ010000084.1, read as the reverse complement.
ACTAGACTAGCATATGAAGCCGCAGGTTAGCTCTTCTATCATCCCGCTTTCTGTTACCTGTTAAACGAGCTTCAGTTGACGAGACCAACTATAACAGAGCCCGTGGAAGCAAATCGTTGGTTGTGTTGAGTCCCTTTGAGTCGTTTGTGTTGAGAGATTTAAAAAATAAGTCTCGATTCTATTTGCTGTTCTATTTTTCACATCTGCTTGAGAAAATGGTTCTTCACTTTGTATCAGTTTGCTTCACCCTCTTCCTATCTTTTTTATTCTCTCTCAGGAGGAGTACGACAAACTCGAATCCGTTTACAACGCGGATGTGTCTAAGGCTCTTAAGGCTTATCAGCGAACATGCGACCCTCTCTTCGAGGTATTCTATTCTCTCCTGGGCATCCCCAAGTTTCATCCAATCAATTCCCGAGTTCCGGCTGTTATTTTATCATATGCAATCATATGCATGCATTTCTCTCCAATCTATCTATCATATGCATGCATGTCTTGACTACATGTTGGTTTTTAATGGACGTGGAAATCCACCCGTTAATCCAATCATGCTTCCATCCACCTGTCAAAATCTGTCTCTGTATATCAGAGGCGAAAGCAAATCATGTGCGGAGAATCAGAGCCGACAGAGGAGGAGGCAGCCATTGCAGACCCAGAGGAGGAAGATGAAGGGGAAGAGGAGGAGGGAGGAGGGAAGCAGCAGCAGCATCAGCAAGGAGGGAAGGTCGTGAAGGAATCTAAAGGCGTGCCCAAATTTTGGTTGACAGTCTTGAAGAAACATGTGTGAATCAAGAAAACAGGAATGAGATGAACTATGAATGAATTGGGTACAAGTACTAACCCTAATTGGGTTGTACCCCTTATGGAGTACCCCACTATAGCCTACACAATATGCATGAGCTATAATGTTCTGACACACCCCCATAGGCAAAGTGGGGGAGAACAAGGGGTCACAAGACCAGTCAAGCAAAGCAAAGCAAAGCAAGCTCAGGGTGGATCACAAAGTCACCACACATTCCGAGCACAAGTTCAAGGCCACAAGGCCAGTTCACAAGCAGGAGTACACATATATATAAAAAGGCTAGACAAGCAAGAGCAGGTATATACATATATAACAGTACAAGCAAGGTCAAGAGGTGAGCAAGTGAGGCAAGGTAGGCACAAGGCCCAGCTGAGTACAAAAGCGCTGATGGTCACAAGGCGCAAGTGCCTTGGTGAAGATATCAGCAGTGTTGGCCTCAGAGGCCACGTACGCAAGACGCAGCTGACCACGCTACTGCAGCTCACGAGCAAGAAAGTAGCGGAGAGCAATGTGCTTCGTTCTGTGCTCCAGTCGCTGCTCCCGACACAAGGCCAGCATGGCCTTGTTGTCTACGTACAGCACTGGAGGAGAACGAGGCAACCCTCCGAGGTCAGTCAGCAGGTAGGTGAGCCAGCGAAGCTCCTGTGCAGCCATGGCTCCTGCGTAGATCTCAGCCTCACAACTGGAGCCGAGAACAGAAGACGAGCGAGTAGCCCGCCACGAAACAGAGCCGGAACCAAGGCTGAAGGTGTAACCCTGTGACGACCGCTGCGTAGCCTGGTCGTCAGCCCAAGAAGCGTCTGCGTGCCCAGTAAGGACCACTGGACTCTGCCCTCCAAGCACAAGCCCCATGCCCGACGTACTGCACAAGTAGCGCAACACCCTCTTCGCTGCAGCCATGTGCTCCGGTCTGTGTCTCCCAGGAGCAACATAGCGTGCAAGAATGCTAAGAGGGTATGCAAGGTCAGGTCGTGTGCAGGTCATCAGGTACATGAGGCAGCCAACAAGCTCTGGGTACGGGCCACTCGACTCTACGGACTCATCCGAAGGCAGAGCTGAGAGCGAGTGGCGAGTAGGCAGAGGAGTGGCCTGAGGCGAGGAGTACGTGAAGCCGAAGCGCTGAAGGACCTGCTGCACCATGTGTGACTGAGTCAGGGTAATGGTGCGGCGTGCTCTGTCCCGAGTGATCTGCAAGCCAAGGTAGCTGCGCAGTTCACCCAGGTCAGTGCACGTGTGTCTCTTCTGCAGCTCGGACTTCACGTGGGCTAGTCCTGCAGTGTCAGCTGTGGCAAAGACCAAGTCGTCGACGTACACGAGGATGTAGAACGGCGGCAAAGAAGTGTCGGTGCGCAGAAACAGCGACGGGTCGGCAGTAGAGGGAGCAAACCCAAGAGCCGCAAGTGTAGTCCTCAGTGTGTCGTGCCACTCACGCGGTGCCTGGCGGAGACCGTAGACTGGCCGCCGTAGGCTCCACTGGGTGCCAGGAGGAAAAGACCCAGTGAAGCCAGGTGGGCGACGCAGCCAGATCTCCTCGTGCAGGCTGCCCTGCAAGAAAGCAGTGCTGAAGTCAAGAGAGTGTAGCTCGTAGTCACGGTGAGCAGCTACGTGCAGCAGTACCCGAAGAGTGGTCATCTTCGGGGTGGGAGAGAAGGTCTGAAAGTAGTCAACTCCCTGCCGCTGACTGAAGCCACGAGCCACGTAACGCGCCTTGAAGACAGGCGGAGAACCCGGCGGTCGCTTCACCCTGAAAATCCACATGCCACTGACGATGTTCGCCCCAGGAGGGGGAACAGCGTCAACGTAGGTGCCTGTGGACTTCCAGGAAGCCATCTCTGCGTCCATAGCTGCCTGCCACTGAGAGGAGTAGGGACCCTCTATCGCCTCCGCGTAAGAGCGCAGAGTCGGGATGTCAAGTGCATCCGGGTCTCCCTCAGGGGTAAGCAGTACGGACACGAGATGAGGTGAAGCAGCGGCCAAGCACTGGAACTCCTCCTGCCTGTCCTCAAGGACGTCCGTGCCAAGGGCACACTCACCCCCGACGGACGGAGGACAGACAGACTCAGCCTCAGTAACAAGACTGGCGACGTAGTCTAGGCGACAGCGAGCAGCAAAGTCGACGAGCTCAGCAACTAGAGCAGACGCAGCAGTGGACTCAAAGGAAGGGTCAGTGACAACAGTAGCAAGGAGACGCGTGACAGTAGGACTGGCAGCGCGAAGAGAGTCCGACTCCGGGTCGGCAAGAGCAGGAAGAGAAGACTCAGGAGGAGAAGGCAAAGGGGCACGCAGAGGAGCAGTGGACGGACGCAGAGACATCCGGTGCGTGCCAGGGACAGGAGGAGGACGCTGACGCGAACCGCGACCACTAGTGCGAGCAGCACGGACAGGCGACGCAGGGCGAGACGCAGGCTCACGACGCTCAGCAAGACCTCCAGTAGGACCAGTGTAGGGAGACGGAGCAGGCAGTGGGGAGGCCAGCTGTAACTGTAACTGCGACGGGACAGGCTGTGGACACTCTAAGGGAGGAGGAGGACCAGAAGAAGGCGGGAGACCAAGAACCTGCTGAAGGAGCGGAACGAAGTACGGCCGAGGCCGCGCGGCGACTCCAGACACAGCAGGGACAGCACCAGCACCCCCAGTGGCAGCACCAGCGCCAGTAGCAGCTCCAGCTCCAGAACCCTCAGCAGCACCAGTAGTACCCCCAGCAGGGCCGCCTCCAGGACCGACAGCAGTAGCCTCCGCGCCAACACCCGCAGCAACTCCAGCTCCAGAAGTACCCGCAGGTCCAGCAGCTCCAGTACTCCCAGTGCGAGCACCTCCGGGACCCGTGGCACCAGCTCCCTCAGCAGCAACAGAACCTCCAGTACCCGCAGCACCTCCAGCTCCAGCAGCTCCAGCAGCTCGCCTCCAGCGCCGGGCAAACCACTCACGCAGCTCCTGGGGAGAGAGTGGCTCCCGGCGAGAAGGAGCACCCGGAGAACCGCCAGGCACAGCACCACCAGGCGTAGCACCCCCAGGCTCAGCACCTCCAGGCGTAGTACCCCCAGGCTCAGCACCCCCAGACGCACCACCCCCAGGCTCAGCACCTCCAGGCGTAGTACCCCCAGGCTCAGCACCCCCAGTCGTAGCACCCCTAGACTCAGCACCCCCAGACTCAGCACCCCCAGGCGTAGCACCCACACGCTCAGCACCCCCAGAGTCAGCACCCCCAGGCTCAGCACCCTCAGCAGCACCAGAGTCACCAGCGACCTCGACAGGCTCAACAGCGTCTACCTGGGACACACCTGAAGGGGCAGGACCCTGAGGGGGGAGGGGGTCTACCGGGGGGGGACCTGGTACAAGGAGGAGCGGTGGCGGGGGGAGGGACGGAGTGCGGTAGGGGAAGAGGCGGTAGTAGGGGACCGACTCGTCGAACGTGACGTCCTGGGAGGACAGAACACGGCGAGAGGTGGGGTGGTAGAACTGCCACCCTAGGGCGTCAGGGGGGAAACCCAGGAAGACGCAAGGAGCAGCACGAGGGGACAGCTTGTCCGCAGACAAGTCGCGGACAAACGCCCGAGATCCCCAGACACGGAACGCAGACGCATCGCCAACCTTCCCCGTCCACAGCAAAGCTGGGGAGGTCTCCGGCATGGAGACCCTGGGCTGAAGGTTGATCTGATGCGCCGCGTACCGAACCGCAAACGGCCACAGAAAATGGGGGGCAGCCGCATGCATCATGGACGTACGGGCGACGTCCATGACCATGCCAATGCGGCGCTCAGCAATCCCATTTTGCTGTGGAGAGTCCGGAAGCGTGAAGGTCTGGCGGATGCCTCGTGCACGACAGTAGGCTCGCAGAAGGCCAGAGGAGAACTCTCCGCCTCTGTCAGAGTGCAGACGCAGAACAGGAAAGTCCGAGCCGAAGCTCCGCCTGAGCTGGAGACGAGCTGCGCGGATCCAGTCGATCAACACCTCAGTGACATCACCCTTGCTGCGCAAGGGGAAGACTGTGGTGTAACGCGAGTAGTCGTCAACCACCAGCAGGAAGTAGCGCTCGTGACCCTGTCCACGGACGCGGGCCGGGCCCCACACGTCCATGTGAAGCGTCTGCAGCGGGGCCTCTGTCGGAGGAAACTGGGAGGAGTGAGGGGTAGCCCGCTGCCGTCCCTCGACACAGGGGACGCAGGTAGGGCCAGGCCCCGGAGGAAGGGGAGGGAGGGACCGGGGAAGACCAGAGACAAGGACACGGGAGGCCATGCTCCGGAGACGAAGCAGGGAGGGGTGACCAAGGCGGTGGTGCCAGAGGAGAGTCTCGTGAGACAGGAGGCGACACGAGCAGGGGGCAGACTCAGGACCAGACCTGGACGCTGCAGCAAACACCTGACCCGACGCAGCTACCTGACCAGACGCAGGGACTGGAGGAGACGCAGTGGTCAGTGTGTACAGGCTCGACCCTGGCCGACGTGTAAACGTGGCCAGGTGGCGGCCTGTCCGAGCGTCCGTGCAGTGGGTCACCCGCTGACTCGCAGGAGTGAACTGGTGAACCCCCGCATCCTGTAGGTCAGCACCACTCACCAAGTTCGTAGAGAACGAGGGGAGGTAGAGACCAGACAGGGTGCCAGAGGGGGCCGCCGGACACGGGAGGACAGTGGAGAAGTGAGCAAGGACAGGACCTCCCGAGGGGTCTGCCAGAGAGACCGCAACTGGCCGGCCAAGCGGCGTGAGTGTGGTGCGGTCTCGAAAGAAGGAGCGAGAAGCCCCCGAGTCAAGGGTGAAGGTGTGAGAGGCCGAAGCCGACGCAGAACCTGAGAGAGCAGACTCACCAGCACCTGAGGGAGCAGACGCACCTAGAGCAGCAGCCTCGCTAGCACCTAGAGCAGCAGCCGCACCAGTACCTAGAGCAGCAGTCTCAATGCCCGGGTCGGGCGGAAAACACCGGTAACAGTCACCCTCATCACTAATAGTCACCGTATACACGGCAGCAAGAATAGCATCAAAGTCAAGGTCAAAGACAGCTACACCCGCCCTAGACAGCTCACCCCAGCGGGGGATCTCAGTGGCCTCAGGGAACTGGTGACGCCAAGCGTTCGTCAGGCGGCCAAAGCAGCGCTGGGTGGAGTGCGCACCCCCGCACTGCTCACCCGCGCGGTCGCCGGTGCGCAGGACGTAGGTGCACGGACCAGTACCCCCACCCCTCTGGCGTGCAGTGTACCACTCACGGAGCTGCTGAGGGGAGGGGACGTCACGAGTGCGCTGCTGCTGCTGCTGCTGGTGCTGCTGGCGCTGACCACCACCGGAGCTGACCCTCTGCGCAGCGCCACCCCGACCAGCTCCACCTCCTCCGCCGCCTCCTCCTCCACCGCCGCCACCTCCGCTCCCTCCGCCACCGCCGCTGCCTCCTGCGCCTCCACTTCCGCCACCTACACCTCCACCCCCGCCACCACCCCCACCGCCACCCCCACCTCCTCCACCGCCTCCACCGCCGCCTCCACCGCCCCCGCTAGCTCCTCCAGCGCCCCTGCCCCCCTTGCCCCTGCCAGGGCGGAGTCTCCCGCTAGGGGTAGACGCTGCCCCAACCGACTCCAAACCAGCGAGGTCGGCCGCAGCAGCAGAGGCAACAGAGGGCAAAAGAGGGGAGGGGGAACACCCCTCAAAGATGGGGGTGCGAGGGTCACCACGAGAGGCTCCTACAGCGACTATGCTCTTTTCTGCTGCTAGGAGGGCCTTCTCGAGGAGGTCAACGGTGAGAGTGGTGGGACAAACCGAGAGGAAGTGGTCCCTGACTACGCGAAGGGAGTCAGGGAGACGGGTGACTATGTAGTAGAGGGTGACGTACATGGGGGGGGGGGTTCTTGGCGCAGAACTCAGCAGGAAGCGCAGCGCGGTAGCGAGTGTCACTAGTGCGGAGGTGCGTAATGAGGTCAGCGACTGTGGGAAAGGCAGCAAGGTCAGGGAAGAGGTACGGTAGCATGAGGCGGCTCAGTGCAGCAGTGGCAGGGGAGGAGTAGCGTGCAACTACAGCGTCGTACAAGGTCTGAGCACTCTTGTACTGGCTAAAGTGCGCACGCTCAGAGGTAGGTAGGTGGCGACGCACAGCAAGACGTGCAGCAGCATCGCGCGTGGCCCACTGTGAGCGAACAGTGGCGTCAGCATCAGCAGCGGGGGCAGGAGAGGCACCAGAAGTGAGGTCAAAGAGGGAGAGGCCGTCTGCTCTGTCGCACTGTAAGAAAAGCTGCAGGTCATCTACCCAGACGTCAAAGTCAATGGCCCGACCCTCAGCGTCAAAAGCGAGGACACTAGGGGTAGCCATGACAGCAGTAGACTAGCAGCGCAAACAGTGGGGTGAGGGCAGTGCTGTGAGAGAGGCGCTGCTCTTACCGGACAGGGCGGCTCGGGCGGCTCGGCTGCAGGGCGGCTCGGCGACTCGGCTGCTGGGCGGCTCGGCTGCTGGGCGGCTCGGCGGCTCGGCTGCTGGGCGGCTCAGCGGCTCGGCTGCTGGGCGGCTCGGCGGCTCTGCTGCTGGGCGGCTCGGCTGCTGGGCGGCTCGGCGGCTCGGCTGCTGGGCGGCTCGGTGGCTCAGCTGCTGGGCGGCTAGGCTGCTGGGCGGCTCGGCGGGGCCGCTGAGAGGGCGGCGTCCGGGGCCGCTGGGAGGAGGCGGCGGGGCCGCAAAGGTAAGTGGCGGGGCCGCTGAGGTAGGTGGCGGGGCCGCACAGTGAGGTGGCGGGGCCGCGAAGGTAGGTGGCGGGGCCGCGTCAGGGGCCGCGACAGGGGCCGCGTCAGGGGCCGCGAGCAGGGGCCGCGTCAGGGGCCGCGGCAGGGCCGCGTCAGGGTGCCGCGTCAGGGGCCGCGTCAGGGCGCCGCCAGGGGCCGCGGCAGGGCCGCGTCAGGGCCGCGTAAGGGGCCGCGGCAGAGCCGCGTCAGGGCCGCGTCAGGGGCCGCTTCAGGGCCGCGGCAGGGGCCGCAGCAGGCCGCGTCAGGACCGCGTCAGGGGCCGCGGCAGGGCCGCGTCAGGGCCGCGGCAGGGGCCGCGTCAGGGCGCCGCGTCAGGGGCCGCGTCAGGGCGCCGCCAGGGGCCGCGGCAGGGCCGCGTCAGGGCCGCGTCAGGGCCGCGGCAGAGCCGCGTCAGGGCCGCGGCAGAGCCGCGTCAGGGCCGCGTCAGGGGCCGGTTCAGGGCCGCGGCAGGGGCCGCGGCAGGCCGCGTCAGGGCCGCGTCAGGGGCCGCGGCAGGGCCGCGTCAGGGCCGCGGCAGGGGCCGCGTCAGGGCGCCGCCAGGGGCCGCGTCAGGCCGCGTCAGGGCCGCGTCAGGCGCCGCCAGGGGCCGCGTCAGGGCGCCACCAGGGGGCGCGTCAGGGGCCGCGATAGGGCGCCGGCAGGGGTCTCGTCAGGGCGCCGCCAGGGGCCGCATAGGGGGCGCGTGGGAGGCGGCGTAGGGGCCGCGTAGGGGCAGCGAAGGGGCCGCTAAAAAAAAAAAAATTTAGGGCAGGGCGCAATGTGCGCGGGCAGCTAAAAAAAAAATTCTTATGGTGGGCCCTTAGGAAGGAACGGTCCCATGTAGGAACCCGCTCTATACCATGTGAATCAAGAAAACAGGAATGAGATGAACTATGAATGAATTGGGTACAAGTACTAACCCTAATTGGGTTGTACCCCTTATGGAGTACCCCACTATAGCCTACACAATATGCATGAGCTATAATGTTCTGACAACATGTACGTGTATTGGATCCTTTTGTTAACACGTGTCCTGACATCTCACGCCTTTCCCGGCCTCCCGTCCATGCCCAAGTTTTGGCTCACAGTCTTGAAGAAGCATGTACGTGGATCCTTCTGTTGACACGAATTTCAGACGACTTATGAGTTGACTCAGCCGTCTTGGCTAACAGTTTTGAAGAAGCATGTACGTGGATCCTCCTGTTGACACAAATTCCAGGTAACTTTTGAGCTGAGCTGACTCAGACGCTTTGGCTCACTGTCTTCAAGAAGCATGTGCGTGTATCCTTTTTGCTGAGTTGATTCAAACGCTTTGGCTCACTGTCTAGAAGAAGCATGTACGTGGATCCCTTTTTGTTAACACGTCCTGGCATCTCACGCCTCTCCCAGCCTCCCCTCCGTGCCCAAGTTTTGGCTCACAGTTTTGAAGAAACATGTACGTGGATCCCTTTTTTTATACATCTGAAACCTACATACTGTTGTGAGCCCTGCTGAAGGCATCTTTTTTTCTGTCTTGGTTATTTCTCACCCCCCACGCTCCACACCATCCCCATGTGCAGGCCTGCCACACACTTGTGTGCAGACCTGCTGAATGCCTCACTCTTGTCGTTTCCTCTGGCCGCTCGCTCTCCCTGTCCCTACCACCTCCCCTCTCTCCCATCACTCGCTTCTCCCTTCCCCTCTACTCCCCTCCCCCGCCCTCTCAGAACGCTGTAGCAGAATCCATTCACAAGCAAGATTAGGAAGCTTTGGAGAGCGTAAGGGACGTGCGTGTGCAGATGATGCCTTGACTCGCCCCCCTCACTTCTCTCGTCGCTTCCCCGCCCTCACAGGATGCTGTAGCAGAGTTCATTCACAAGCGAGACGAGGATGCATTGGGAAGCCTAAGGGACGTGCGTGTGCGCCTCACGTCTCCCGCTAAGGGCGGTGGTAAAGCTGCTGGTGACAACAGCGGTGCCTCTGATAAAGGCATAGTCGGGACAGTTGTCAGTAGATCTGCACTGTGGATGCCCGATTGATCCTAGGGGGGTTACAGGCACGTTCGCCTGGGGGGTTATGGGCGCACTCTGACCCGCTACTTAACAAGCCCTTCTATCCCAATGGTCTAGTGACTGGGATTCTGACATGGTGTCAGTAAGGTCTCGGGTTCGAATCCCGGTGTATGCACATGTAGGCCGTTGCCGCTGTGCTCAGTCCTGGGCCTCCCAGTGTGGGGGGGTGTCGGTAGATCTGCACTGTGGATCCCCGATTGATCCTAGGGGGGTTACAGGCGTGTTCGCCTGGGGGGTTATGGGCGCACTCTGACCCGCTACTTAACAAGCCCTTCTATCCCAATGGTCTAGTGACTGGGATTCTGACATGGTGTCAGAGTGGTCTCGGGTTCGAATCCCGGTGTATGCACATGTAGGCCGTTGCCGCTGTGCTCAGTCCTGGGCCTCCCAGTGTGGGGGGGTGTCAGTAGATCTGCACTGTGGATGCCCGATTGATCCTAGGGGGGTTACAGGCGTGTTCGCCTGGGGGGTTATGGGTGCACTCTGACCCGTTACTTAACAAGCCCTTCTATCCCAATGGTCTAGTGACTGGGATTCTGACATGGTGTCAGAGTGGTCTCGGGTTCGAATCCCGGTGTATGCACATGAAGGCCGTTGCCGCTGTGCTCAGTCCTGGGCCTCCCAGTGTGGGGGGGTGTCAGTAGATCTGCACTGTGGATGCCCGATTGATCCTAGGGGGGTTACAGGCACGTTCGCCTGGGGGGTTATGGGCGCACTCTGACCCGCTACTTAACAAGCCCTTTTATCCCAATGGTCTAGTGGTTGGGATTCTGACAACAGTCACTCGCCTGGAGCTACACTTCGGCCCCAACGCGTTTTTCTCTAACAAATCACTCTATATTGAGACCGTGGAGGTGGCTACAGGAGGAGGAGAGGGAGAGGAGGGGGGAAGTGGGGAGGAAGAGGGGGAAGGGGGCGGAGGGGGAGGTGGAGGGACGGTGGTGGTTGTGAAAGAGGTGTCCGAAATTCAGTGGAAGGGCGTTGAGAAGAATCTGACACTGCGACAGATTGTGAAGGCCTGGAAAAAGGGAAAGGTAAGTTGTATTATCCTGGTTGCCTTTGTTGTTTAGGGAGTGGGTGAAGTTGGGAAAAAGGGAAAGGTGAGTTGGATTTATCCTGGTTGCCTGTAGGGTTTTGGGAGTGGGTGAATCAGACTGATTGGATAGACTGTTGCTATGTTGCACTATACGCTTAGCCTGTTCTTCGTTTCACGTTTATGCGTTCACGTATAAACACAAAAAACGTGAAACGGGGACAAATGCGCGATACGGAAAGCCGGGCAGACAAAAAAACAATAAAAAAAAAAGTTCGCACTATTTCCGTATGCATATATACCGACATTTCGATTCGCGTTTTTTTCAATCATGGCACGTGCAAAACCGAGTCGCCACGTTCACCCCACGTACATCAACATTGCCCAATCCCCCCCACCAAGTCGTGACCAACCACAGCACGTCCCCCTCCCCACAACCAATACGTGGTAAGTATAATTCACCCCACTTCAACACAATTCTCATCCAGTTCTTCCTAGCCTCCCGTTTGTTCTCTGTTGAACTATGGCTACTCGAGTCCCATCTCCCAGCACTCATACTAGTGATCCGTCAGCCTCGACCTCGGAGGCACAATGGCAGGAGGAGGATAGTACACATATCGTTTTCAAGCATTTCAAGGTTCCGATCCGCTCCGACACCGTCGGCGCTGTCCGCGTTTGCAAGTATTGCGCCATCGAGTTCAAGGGTGATGCGTTTCGATGCGCTCAGCATCTCGCGAAATGGAAGGGACAAAAAACGCGCGACGTCCGCCTGTGCGCGAAGGCTCCGTGCGACGTGCGAGCGGCGGTGCGCGCGCATTACGAGAAGAAGACATCAGGCCGCGACGAAAAGAGGAGGGCCGAGGAGGCTGCGCTCGAAGCTGTTGTGGGAGGTTCGAAGAAAGGCCGCATCACCGACTTAATTGGCGACGAGGCGAAATGCGAGAAGGGCGAGGCTGACAACTCCGTCTGCATGTTCTTCGCCGGCTGTTGCATTCCCGTACACCATGCCAACAACCCGTTGTGGCGCAACATGGTC